>JAVCKT010037466.1:14219-30158 GCA_032273925.1 Rhynchotus rufescens | reverse complement strand
AATAACTCATTGTTCATACGGGAAGTAATCTGAAATGTCATACTTAATTTTCACCACTTAGGTGCTACCACCCCTTCAGTTTTGACAGCAGAGCCAGACTACTCTTCTCACTTTTGTTTTCAGTCTGCTCTAACAGGAGCTTGGATTCACCTGCACGGCGTGCAGCCTGGCAGGCCGTGGTCGCCACGTGGAAACATGACAGAAGAGATAGCTTTATTCCTTTCCATAAGAATCTGAAATGCCATGGAAGCACCTGGATTAAGGCAGCTTCCACGCATACAAGCTCTGCAAAACATGTGATTTGACAGTCCCAGGATCAGGAAAAAGCACAAACCTGCAGTTCTCACCACTATGTGTTTCTCTTGCTAGACACCAACGGAGCCAGAACCCACAGTGTTGCTATTTTCGATGTTCCCATCCGTGTTCCATGACCCCATGGATGAAGTTCACATCCAACCACAGTTAGGTTCCCACAGAGGCTGGAGTTGAAAGAAGCGCCCGGCATCCAAGGTCCTATAGTAGCTGATGTTCCAACCCTCTGGAACATCTATTTTTAAAGAAATTCCAGGACATCCCTTTTTAGATCCCTGACTAGGTATGGCCCTGGTTTCAGTAATCTTTCCCTATCCAGGCTGTAAGCACGCGCCTAACCCTGCATCTCACCAGGCTCGAGGCGCTGGAGTCACTTGTGTTTGTGCTCTACAGACCCAGGGCCTCGCGCCCAAGAACAAACTCAGGCCCCTGTTTTGGGAAGCTGGGGTAGGGCTTTAATTTAACCAAGTGGTAAATGTGCCTAATTGTAACCACAAGCACAGCCCAAAGGTAACCCCTGGGACAGCTCATGTTTAAAATTAGGAGTGTGGTGAATCACTGAGCTGCCGATTGTTTATGCACTTTGCTGAACTGTGACCATAAAGGATCTGTCTTAGGTCAAAGCAAGTTGCAAAATAGCTAGGAATAGAACTCAATGCTCTTGACTCTTGTTTTTTGGTTTTAACCACTAGATCATAAATAAAACTGCATCGTGTTATGCAAAGCAGAGTTGTAATATATCAGCCTATATTTAAATAGAAGTTTTATAACACTGAACAAACAAATGAGTAAAACAGCATGTTTTGTCCCATTGAATTCACTCTTTTTTTTTTCCATTCTGAAATAAGCAGCAGCTTCTGTGGCATCGATCACAGCTTTTTCCTTTGCTTTTATCCAACAAGTCCTTTGCAAACACAAACCTGTGCTGTAAGAGAAAGTTCAGCTTAATTGCACTTTAACTATTTCATTAGAAGTCGGATGCTTGAAGTCATCAGTAAACAGGGCTGTGACAACACCTTCAGGTATGTCCCCAGGACACGGCCATACACCGAGCACACGAGATGCTGCTCTGCAGGGCACAAACAGCCAGATACAGCACTAAGCCTCTTGCAGCGACACATGCTCTTGATGTAGCTCTGATAGCAGGAAGCAAAGCAAGAGCAAATAATTATCACAGGGTGGTGGTTTTTGAACTCTGTGTGTCTGAGCTTCAGGGCTTCCCCAGCACCCTCTTTTGCCAGTGCTTATAAGCAGGTTTCCTCATGGCTACCAGCATACACCTACAGAGGAGAACCACGACTGCAGTCCTCGGCTGCGGCAGTGCCCACACAGCGCCCAGGCACCCGCTGCGCAGCCTAAGAGCGATGGAAAATTCCTTCCTCTGACGCTCCTGCAAACATCCCCAAGTGCACAGCCCAGCTTGCAGCACTAAAGCCTCCAACCTGGAACCCTGTCAGCTCCCCCTCTGCTACTCAGCATGCTGAAAGGATCCATACAGGCAGGATTTGTTGTTGCTTCAAGGACTGGCACAGTATTGTATGTTCAATTTGGTGCTGTGTTGCTGGATATCTACACTGCAGGTTGGTTTCAGCACTGCGTTTCTGCTTGCTTAACACCAAAAAAGCAGCGTTGTCAAGTATCATCAGCTTTAACTCTTCCCAAAGCTGGCTTATTAGTGCTCTCACTGGTAAATTCTAGATATTTTTAGCTTTCTGCAGCTGCATTTTCTTTGCCTTCACTGTAACAAAGATTTGGGTTGTTTGGATATGCCTCAGAGTCAGCGGCTGGCAAAATAGTCCTTAGTGTTGGAAAGATTTCTCCAACTGCATAAAAATGCATGGCTTGAGGTAACAACAGCAGCGTCGAGGTCAGACTGTGTGTGTTGAAAGAAGCGATTCAGACGTCTCTGCATTTTAAGGAAACTTGGGTTTGTCTATTTTAATAGTTGGCATAACATTCCTTGCACTGCAATAACATTGCACAGAAGATGACTACACAGTCACCTGTTCTTTTAAGAGCCTATTTCACAATTTCCCTGACACATAAGATTTTTTTTTTTTTTTTGCACACTTTGCAAGTGGCCTTCACAATTCACCTCCCTGATACAGCCCACCAGGACTCATAATCCCATCCTGGAAATATCCCTGTATTTCCATGGAAACAAATTGCTATGCCAAAATATGGGCTTAATTCTTCAACAAGAAGGTTAGTACAGGGAAGAAAGAGTTTCATGGGGCTTCACATTCCAAAATTATTTGGCAGTATCTAGAAATAATAAAGAAAATGCCTTTAAGATCTAACTGATACTATTAGTATCCAGATAGATCTGGTTTGTTAATTCTCTTTATAAGGTTTCCATTTCTTTATTGACAACATTGTTCACCTTCCCTTTGGACACAGGGCCTTTTATATAGACGGGGAAAAGATGTTTGGGACTTGGCACAGTGGTCACCAAGTCAGGGCTCTCCGTTCTTCTCACTGCCCACCCGGACCCACTGCATGGCCACAAGCAATCCGCTGCTAGACACTAATCCCTAAAAGCAACTTGCAGGTGTTTGGAGCGTGCGCCTGGGTCTATGCGTAGCACAAGTACCCATGCTTTTAGCAAGCCCCATCCCTAAGTTGTTAGATCACTTGCTAAAATAAGGCGGCGCAAAGCAACAGCACCCACGTGATCCAAGGGTTAAAGCTTTCTGAATGCCCAGCCTCAGTTCCTCCTACAGTCATCTACCCCCTCCATCACACAGGGGGTTGTAACTTAACAGTACATGTATTGTGGTAGGAAGACTACTAGATATGGGGGTCTACTAAGCAAAAAATAGCTTCATTTTTCTATCAGTGTGCCAAATACACGAACTGCTAGCAGGTTAACAGGCTGCTGACCCAGCTCGGCGTTATTCTTGCTTTATCGAGAGCGAGAGGCAGAGCGGGGCAGCGCCGGCAGCCTCCCCCAGCCCCAGTGACAGCAGCATCTTCCAGCAGCATCTCCTCGATGCCGCCGTGCCTCGGGATTCCACAGAAGGCAGTTTGTCAGGCAGTGACTTCCTGGGAGGCAGCAAGCAACACGTGCTTCTTCCATTCCTCATTTGCAAGGCCAGCACGTGAGAGAACTCGACGGCCCAGGCCTCGGCTCGCTGCGTTAGGCAGCTTTACACGATCAAACTCCTCGGAGCAGCAGCGCAGAGGCAGCGGGGACATCAGCGATCGCAGTTCTCGGTTCAACTGCCACTTTTTCTCCCAGACCACATGCAGCTACAAGTCAATTCTATCTTTTGTTCGACAGGATTTTTTCCACAATCAACACATAGAGAAAGAGTTCCAAAAGATGTGAGTGTGTAAAATTTCCGTTTTCACCAAATTGCACAATGGCTCAAACAGGAATGGACAAAATCTGTTTCTGTATGTTGCATTTTGGAGTAAGTTGGGCAAGGCAGCCACAAGCAACGGCTACAGAAATCTTCCCAGGTCTTTTCCCATGTGATGGCATGGGAGGTGCTTTCAACAAAACTGTAACTTTTAGAGAAGAAGGGGAGTCACTGAGGAATCTTTTTAAGCACAATTGAGTTCGTAATTCTTACTAATTCCCTCTCCATCTGCCAACAGCCTAGTGTGAAATTACAGCCTGTTCAAAAATCCCACTGCTTTCGCCCTGGTCCTGTCAAGGGACATATATCCATAACCTTGTTGTGCAACCCCTCCCGTTTAAGACCTAGCGATGCCAAGGCCTCCTGCATTACTTGGACCCAGACCTAATAGTAAATACAGCTCAGCAGAAGTTTAGCTCGCCCCGAGAAGGAAGCAGCCAAGAAAAAGATCTGCCTGAAACCGATCTCGCTCAGCTACATTTCCAAAGGGCCTCACAACTCCTACGCTCAGGTAAGTGTTGCAATAAGCTCCTCTACCCACATAGTTTTATCTGTTCCTTTGATTTTTAGTCAACACAACAAAGGAAAGGCTGTGAATTTTTGAGATCAGCCACAACGGTTTCCTTTAATGAAGCATAGGTAGTTTTGACAGGACGAGTGAAATAGGAAGGCAGGCCAGAATTACTGCTCAGGATGAATAAGTAGAGATGAATCATTCAGATAACACGCTGTAATCTAGCAGACAAGAGTGCACTACAAAAGGACCCTCAAATATCTTGTTTAAGGACATAAATAAGAAATCTTCCAGCACCCTTCGTTCTGCACCTGGCCCAATCTGCTCCTTTCCAAGGAGAACTGGAAGGTTGCAGCTCAGGCACGGGCCTTGCTCCCATGCTGAGGCAGAAGAGGCAGGAGCAGAGAAGGAGCGACCCCACCACACCACAGAAACACATCAAGTCCCCCAAGGGTTTAAGCAGCAACGTTCTATCCACTGCTATGCATACAAACCACAGCTAAACTGTTGTTTCTGCACCATTGACTTTCCTCACAATAATAGCTACCTTAAAACATCATTTATATATGTGTGATTCACCAAAAGAAAGAAAACCAAATAGACTGAAAAGCGGGCAGACAGCTCAGTACCCAACACAGATCCCTCAGCTCCTACTGTTAGTTTATCCAGCTAAACCTAGGGAGACTTGGGAGTTTCCATATATGTAGAACTCATTGCCCCCAGGAGGATGCAATGTAAGCCTGGATGGGAAAGAGAGGAATGTTAAAACCTGCAAGAGTTATTTTAATTTGTTTTCATTTTATTTTGAGCTCCTAGCAGCCAATTTAACTCTAGCTGTAACCAAAGTAGCTCCAAGTTCACAGGAAGGACAACAAATACGCAGTTTCATGTGGATTATTGTGGATAATTGCCTGGGAGCAAAGGCTGAAATCTTTATGTTCCTTTCTTTAAGGATCAAAAAAAGGCTTTCTTTGCCCAACCTACCCCTATAACATTGTTTCTCCATTATATACAAGAAGAGACAAACCATGAAAGGACATAAAAGCAAATAAAACAAAGTTAAAGCCAACATTGACTTGACAGGAAAAAAACACCTTGTGAAAATGCTCTATCAGATGGCTTTCTAGTTCTGAGTTAAAACTTTCTAGTTTTGAGATAAGTGGTCTTTTAATTTAATAAGGCTAAGAAATACTACCCTAGAACACAAATGGGTGGAATCATATTTTATGTACGATGTAACACGATGATACCGTAAGTGCTGTCAGTTGGCAAGCTGACATTCTCAGCCCTGCAGTCACGCTAGTAGGGTAACACGATTGCTACACCAACGGGGTAGTGGTTGCTGCCATATACTTGGAAATAGAAATGCCACATCCATTCCTACCAAAATTAGCTTATTCTACACAGATAAGTGTTACATTGAGTAAGTCTATGCCCTTGGAATCCTAACATGCAGAACCGAAAGTGCCTCAGGTTTCTAAAGCCCAAAATGAGTCAACTGATCCTGACTTCTCTGGTAGTGAATCACCTCCCACGTAAGATTATCGGCGCTACCAGTGGCCACTGATTTGGGAAGAAGAAAGAGAGGAGTGACAACACTTCTGCCGACACCGCTGCCTCCTCTTTGCAAAATGGATATTTCAGAGTGCTCGAAAATAACCACCGAGCCCCTGCACTGTCAAAGTAAATGACTGCGAGCTATGGAATGAGAGTCAGCACTTCATCTCTGATGGGAAAGTTCGTGACAGGGTGGGGAAGGGGGTCTCTGTACAGTCTTAGGCAAAGCTAATGGGTTTGACTGCCTTCATTTCACATCATAAGAGAACAGGGCTTAGGAGATTTTTAAATGACTTCATAAAAGTGACTTTGCAAAAGCTAAAAGTGCAAACGCAGAAAACTAAATGACAAATTGACAACCCTAAATGTGCATCCATTCATCTTCCTTCATCAACTTGTTTCCTTCACAAAGTCTGGAAGGACCCCCAGAAGGAATCTGGTCACCATTCATCATCTGGTGTGCACATGCCCTTTCCAGATGGGAAAATTACAGCTAAACTAGACTTTTACATTTTTTTTTTTAAATCTAAACAGTAAGCAGGTCCATGTGAAGGGCTTGCGATGAATAATTTGACTGGACAGAAAACATGTCAGCATCTAATGAATGTAACATTCCATTATTTATGTAATACTTCACTTGTCTATTATAATCTCAATTTGGCTAAATATAATCATATTTTAATATTGTACTCTGTAAAGTCCTTACAGTAAATAAGTAATTTTATTTGTGTGGCATGGTTAAGGTTATGGACTTCACTGAATATAGCTAATTATAGCCAAATAAAAAGCATCCACATTTGGAAGAAAGGATAACCGTGAAAGAATAAGAAAAAGAGGTGATTGTAAGTTAACTAGCTGAGTCAAACAAACAACCCTCCCCACACATACTATTTTCCAGGCAGAATATTTTTAATTTGAAAAATGTTTTACAGCCTATTTACATTCTCATATCTCCCTGGAAATGATCTGTCAGTATTACTGCTGTTTTATTATTGCAGAAGTCGCAGGAGAGCAGCTTGCTCCAAGTGAACAACATTCCCAGGCTCCTGCTCCGACTACATCTCTTGGTTTTTGCTGCACCATAGCCTGTCACTCAGCCCCCCGACTCTGCCTCTTTTCCTGCATTACTGTGATCTTCTAGCCCCACTAGCTTCAGGTTTCCACGTCCCAGACAGCTTTTTTAGGATGCTTTAAACAGTTGCATCTTTCTTCTCCTCAAACCAAGCATCATTTTGCAGATAACAACACGTCTGCTCTGTGTTTACAGGAACAAGTCACACTCGAGCAAACTGAGCATTCAGAGGGGTGAGGACAGCGCTGAAAGGCTCCTTCTGTCAGGGCGAGCGTTAGCGACGCGCTCCGTGCTCCACGCCAGCCCCACCGGGAGCATCCGAGGCCCTGGAAATGCTGCCAGTTTGCAAGTCACATGAGTTGCTTTTCTCTTGCAGAAGTGAAACCCGCAACTATTTTTTTTTAAGCATGGATTCCCGAACAACTGTTTTGCACTCCTTAAAAGCCCTGCCACGAGGCTGGGAAACACAAACACCTCCGGCTCGCGTCCGCCGCAGACCCAGCACAGATTAACCACGACACAGCTTATGGGTTACAAAGTGGCAGGGACTTTAAGCAGATAAATAAACAAGATAGTGAATAACCAAAACATTCAGATATAACTAATGCCTTATTGATAACTGCCTAGAAGAACAAAAGCAAGCGATGTAAATATAAACTGCAATTACACGGTGGCAGCCTCCAAAAGGGCTTCTTGATCTATGAGCACATGGAAACTTTTCTGCCCTCTAGTTCACCACTGTCCCCTGCATCTGCCACCCCTCACACTACCCTCGGTCACGTTCCCATTTCCTTCTCGCAGGCACCAAAACTAAGCTGACACACTCCATTAACCTAGTATGAGGTGACCCTGATATTCCACCTGCCAGTTCTCAGTTTATACTGACAAATCTAAGTTGAAGTATCAAGGATGATGGAAACTTTATTCCCAGCTTTATTCCCAGCCTGGGAAGTGGCAGTGAGAAAGGAGGAGGAAACAGACATGGCACCCTCAGTTACAGCCTGTGCCTTCTGTGATATAGCATAGCCCAGGAAAGTGGAAGTGGGCTTTTTATATTTTTTTCTATTTAAAATACAAAACGTGGTGCAAGTTTGATTATACCAAAAACTGTAGCTTTATCCCTCTCTTCTGGAAAAGTCGCAAGGAATTTGCCTGTCTGGTATTTGAAAGGCAGAAAAGTCATTGGAAAAAAAGAAAAAGAAACTCAAAGGTCTTATGTAACCTCCTCAAGTCTATCTTCCACAAAAAACTGGCAAAGCTTTCTAAATTAACTTGTTCACAAGACACTCCCTCTGCCTTGTTTCTTTTCACTAATGAGTCATGATGTAGTGAACAGAGAAGCAGGAAAGAGAAAATCTGTTCAAAAACAGCAGACCCTCTGAGAGCACAGGGAGTTTTTACCTGCCAGGTAGAAGTCTGGTCTCCCATATGCACTAAAGAGGAAAGGAAATCACCTCATTTTTCAAAGCCATGCTTGCAGCAGGGGCAATCGCAAAGTGCAGTGGAATTTAAGGAAGCAATTAAACCTGCTAAACTTTGGTCCCCTTGATACCCATTATCGTTTGAAACTGCACTAGAGCACTGTGGTTTGTGACCAAATACAGCTTTCAGATAACAAATTTAAAAGAAACATCTGAAATGAAATTACAACGAATAGGTAGTATATTTGCTAACAGAGGAAGAACCTGCAAGCTGGAGGAGCCCGACCGATTACTGACTTTCTCTCACTAAGAGGCAATACACTGAGCTAAGCTAATGACAAAAAAATCATGAAGATACTCACCAGCAAGTGTATAATCCATATCAAAACCAAAGCACTTTATCTTTTCCATGGCTAAACTTCTGTTTACAAAGACCCTGTAAAGAGAAAAAAAAATATTCATGAGCATTTTCAAAATAACTATGTTTTTGAATAAATACAGGCTGTTGCCATGCTGAATGTGCACAGGATGTGCAGCTCTTAAGTCAAAATCAGATGGTACCTGAAAGACGCATATTTTGTTTTCTTCCATGAGTCCTCCTGTAATAAAGCCATGACTTTACACAGTTATTCTAATTATTGCTACGCTGTCAGAAGAAACACACGCATGCATGCACACAAACACATGGCTTTGCATGTGACCTGTAAAAATTCCTAAGAATAGAAGTAGAAAATCTCCTGAAGCAGAATCCAGAGCTCAAGAGAGAGGAATCTGGCAGCAGAGGATGCAGAGCAATAAAATTCGCTTGATTAAAACAAAATATTGCAAAGAAGTAATGGATAAAGAAAAATAAAATGACATTTTTGTGAACAAACATTTTACTCATTTACTTTTCATTAACATTTAATGTTAACATTTTAATTAACAGCCTTTTAACTCTGGAATTATATCTAGAAATTCAAAGCATACCTAAAAATAAAAGTTATTAAATTTACATCATTGTCATTATTAAACATTTTATATTGACCCAGAAACAGCAAGTGTGAAGTGAGATAAATTTTCACGCACAAGAATATGGTATTTTTATTGTGTAAAATGTTATTTTAACTCCCTTGCAACTCCACCACAAAATTTTTTTTTAATTCTATTTCAATATTAATTAATGCATATTCCAATGAGAATTTAAGCTGAATACTTGGGGTCTTTTTTCATAACAACCTTTTAATACTCTCTATTCAGTTTAGTTCAAATAAATAACATGGTGAAGAAATAGGTCAGAGAATACAAGTTTTTCTTGCTTTCTGTGCCAACCATTACAGTAACTAATCTGCTTATGTTTCCCCAGAACTTTAAACCATATAGCAGATCTGTAATTCACGGGGACTTGCAACAGGCTCCGTTTGTCTTATCCGAACTCCAAGAAGGAGAGCTGTAAGTGGCAAAGCTGAGAACTCAGCTGTGGGACAAAAGCCGAGCTTCCCAACACCGTCCCGCACAGAAATCCCCAGCATCGCTCGAGCTGTCACGCTCAGGCAAAAAAAAAAAAAAAAAAAAAAATGCTGAGAAATATCTGAGAAAAACCAACAATCCCAGAGCCTTCACCCGCACCCTCACCTCGGTACAGGAAAACTCTGCATCAATCTAACCACAGCAGAATAATTACCCGCGTAGAAACTGAACTCAGTGAGACTTCCTTGCTCAGAGGGGTGGCAAAGGACAGAGATAACAAGCAACGGAGTCAGTAAGGGCAAAACACGTACTCTTATAATCTGAAAAGCTCAGAGAAAGCTCCGAGATCCTCCTCCTGAGGCACATTCTGGGCAGGTGGCTGGCAAAACGTGCCAGTTTAACCGCACGTGTCCATCTACCGGAGCTCAAGCTTTAACAGCAAACTGCTAACATCAAACTATCCCCCTTCTCTGCAAGCAGCCTTACCTCATCTCTCACCGATGTGCTTCTTGGTTAGTTTGCAGTAGTCTGATTCATCTACTTGTCTGAATCATATTACACAATTCCTTAAAAGCTTTCCCAGTGCAGATGCAATTTTGCTTGGATCTGATTTGACTTCAGAAGATCATTACGGCTGAAGCGAGTCTTAAAGTACTGTATATCTTCTTGGACGGTGTTACAGAAAACACATCTGTGGCTAATTTAACTAGTCACTGGATATCGTTGTTGTTCCACACAAATCCACTTGGAATACAGTTTCTCCGGCAATAGTATCCTCTACCCTTAACCTTGCACACTCTCTCTGGGAGTCACAGTTTCCTGGCAAATTGCCTGCCTCTGACAATGGTGTTTGTCACTACAGGGCTCGAGAGGTTACAGGCGACTATCTTTTCTGCCAGATTTACGGACCACCTAAACGAGACAAAATTATGGGGAAGGGGGAGAAACCCTGCAACTAGTGAAGAAATGCCTCTTGGAAATTCGAGATGGGAACATAAATCACTAAAACTTCACTCCCAAAATAGTTGCTTTTGAGTAGGGGGAGCAAATTATCCGAATCCACAGTTTGAATCGGTGTTTGTCTTTTACCACTAAGATCGCTCTAATTTAGAGGCAGCCAATGCAAAACACTATTTGCAACTAAATATTATTTTATGCAATGAGGATGATTACGCTCTCTGGCTGTCAACGCCAGCAAGAACTACTTATTATCTAATTCAAGTACACTGGCATGCAGATGACTTCTGATCTCTTTGTGCAGTCTGCTTCTAAAGGTGGAAAGGTTTAAGAAGGAACACGAGACCTCAGGGAGACGCTCGCAATGGTTTTGGTCCAAACTGCAGAGTCTGATTTTGCTCTCTCCTTTAGCTTATCCTCTATGGGTTTTTTTTTTTTTTTTTTTTTTTTAAAGTCAGAAGAAAACTCCCAGAATGACTGTCCTTCTGAACAGGAAACGAACTGGAAGGGAAATTTTGAGACACCCAGAAGTCTGAGGAACGTATGAGAATTGCAACATTTGGGAAAAGTTTTCCAAGTGAGGACAAAAACAACAAGCACTTTTAAGAGGGAGCTGAATGCACTTATAAAAAAGGTAATACGACAGTGCCTCTGAAAGGCAAAAACAGGGGAGCTGCGACCCAGGAGATCCCTTCCTGTCCAGCATGCCTATGTTTAGCTGACAACACCAAACTGACCTAAAGCTATGGAAAGATCTCTAAGCCTCTGATGTTTTTCTCATCGCTTTCTTTCAGGGCATTAACAAACTGAGTACTGGAACTAAAAACAAACCCTAGCACTTGTTGATACTGAAGATCTGAAATAGTTTTCTAAAGGCAAAGAAATGAACAATATCTCCTAGCATGTTTCTATGTTTCTGTATTCCAAAATAGGTCTTATGACTAAAGCATGGCAATTACTATAGCAGCCCTGTCCTGCGAACAGCTGGTGAAGATCCCTCTGCCTGCTCCACTCACAAACAGTGCCTGTGACCTAGAAACTGGATGTGGCAAGGTCTCATCCTGCCCCTCTCATGCCCCAGAGCCCACAGGGCCCGGCACTGCTCAAGGCATCCGACCAACTGATCTGATATGGTGATTGCTTCACCCACCCATCCTGGAGCAAAACAGGACAAATGTTTACAAACCTACCTAGGGCTGTTACCCAACCTGCTCGGGATAGGAAGCGAGGAACATTTCAATGAATTCAAACTGGCTTTCGCAAAGGCAGATAAAACAGCAGACTGAACAGTGGGGCAAAGAGAACACAACTAATTTCACTTATCTTGAGAAGGCCTAGTTAGATCTTTGCTTACTTCATAGGTGCTCAGAACCTCAATTTTGAAACCTGATAAAGGAAGGTACCTCTCATACATGGTGCCACAAGGGACTTAGGAGATCCTTGTGGTTCAGCACTACAAATATTTACTCCCAGAAGCTTCACTCCCAGCTTAATTCAATTCATGGGTTTGCTTAAAGTAGGAAATATCTGCAGTATCCTAGAAACTAAAGATAAAAGTTGAAATTAAATCACCTCTACAGTTTCTGGGAAGAGCCACCTGCTTCTCAAAGGCTGCTGGCTTGGCCCAGCACATCTTTGTTTCAGAGCTGGACTCAGATCGGAACTTGATCACAGCTTAAGTATACACTACCTCATCACCAGGACACTGGTCAAAAGTGGTTACTGGTTGAAAAAAAACATGCAGGCTCTTCAAAAGATGCAGTATAGACAGAAATGATAAAAGTGTCCTTTTTTTCAAAAGTCATACAGCAAAGGCTACGCTTTTAACCCTAAATACCTTCAAAGACAAACGAAAATCAAAGAAGCTCCCAGGATACAGACAAAGTCTGCATATTAATAAAAGGTCTAGGGATAAAATCAGGCTTAGAGGAAAATTAAAATCACCAAATACTTTTAGGGGAGAAAATTTTAACCTAGAAATATCAGCTGAAATGCAAAGAAATGATACTTTCACTTTACGCGATTCTTGTTCATTTCCATTCTGGATCACTGCATTCAGGAATATAATCATTTTTATTAGGAGCCCTAGAGTCAAAAATAAAGGTAATCTAAAATTTAACAGCACCAGTCAAAAGCTTTAATCCAAGTGCAGGCATAGCATGAAAACAGCTTCCGTATCAAAGCAACAAAATACTGAATTCCTTATGCTGAGAAGCAGTTATTACCAGTTCCCCAGCTCCGTGGCCGTCTGCAAACTGGAACATCTTGTTAAATAGGACATTGCTTTTCTCTTGCCTTCATCTTTCAATGCCCTAAGGAAAAGCAAGTTTTATATTTCTGTTTTGAGGAAAATGGGTAACATCACAAATCTCCTGCAGTTTTGCATCCCCTACACACAGCATGGCTGGATGCTGTTGAAATGCTGGCACTTGTGCCACAAGACAGTTCAGGGACTGTATCCAGCCCAAGCAGCTCCCCAGATCAGTACAGACAAGGCTGGCAGGGGGAAGGCAGCAGCCTGGATATGGATGGCTTAGGCTAACACAGACTCAGACCTGAAAAAATGGAGTTTGGAGCTGTTTAAGGGAAAACATCAGGCAAATTTCTTTCCTCAAAGACCAAACTCTGCAGCTTGGTTACAGCAGAAAGTTCTCAGTGGGGACATTATTTGTTTTCTTTTCAAGCTCAAAGATTTATGCTGGATAAGAGAAAATGCATTGTACAGCAAGGAAGAAGGAACTGCTGAATGTGCATAAAGGCAGCCACAAAGCCCTGATCTCGTCAACGCTGCCATTCACTGTCCTTTTACAAGTGAACTGATCTTGGTTTTGTTACTGTTCTTGTCAATCAATTCTGAGGCAGGAACCTAAATCCCAACTCTTCTCAAGTAACACAGGAGAGGAGGGCACACAGAGGGGGAGCAGCGTGTTTTATTTTGTTTATGCAAAATCTCCAAAGCTTTCTGCACCCTGACTGAAATATGCATGTGTAATTTTTGTAACCTGACCAATAAAGTAAACACAGCACACCAGAATTATACAACTAACAAAGGACTTGGCACGGGGCTCATAGCTCCTCCGAGCAAGAAAATAAGAATTAACAATGTGAGGTGTGGTTTCTGGAGCAGAGCTCTTGCAGAATCATTTTCAGAACAGGTCCTGAAATATTTTGCAGCAAAAAAAAAGCATTCTTTGTAAGGAGAGCACATTTCACTGGAAATTAAGTAAAAATAAAGAAATTTGCAGTGGTGCTTAGTGGAACACCAAGTACAACAGGGGATGATTGGCTTGATTTACATGTGTGTTTAGAAAAAGAAAAAAAAAAAGAAGATTGCAGTGGATAGTTGGGCACAAGCCAGCTATGAAACTGGCACTAGCTAGAAGGTTCAGATTCCTGCTTCCTCTGTGTTTAGGCACTTTGGTTAATCTTCATATCATAGACAACTTTTATATTTTAATAAGCAAGAACAGTTAAAAAGAAATAAGGGTGAATTAAATGGATTCGTTTTCCAGAGCCTCTCATACCCAGTTTCTTTAAAAAGTTTAATAATAAACAAGCCTTACTACTCTGAGGACAATTAGATCATCTCTGCTCTTAGCTAGCTCCAGATGCAGGCTTGGAGGAGACGTCTTGCTGTGTGACATTATGGTCCAGGTTAAAGGTAACTTCTGCCAGCAGCAGCAAACTCGCACGGATTCCTCACTGAACTTACACATTTTGCACAAATTACGTGAATGGCCTTGGAAAGGATGCTAAGGGACATCCAAATCTCTTGTCTTGGGATGCTAGATGCTTTGGTTCCTGTCTTAGTGGGGATAAGAAATTAAGTGCTTTAAGCTACTCAAAGCAATGGAGTCATTCCTGTGCTGAGCCCGGCCTCTTTAGACAGGTACAGGCCATTCTCTACATGCTATTATTTTCCATACTTTTCCAATAGATTGACTTCAGAGTTCCACTTTATTCCTTTTTCGACCCAAGAAGGACGTTCAGACAGGTCCCTGTGTTTGCAATCGTGTTCTTTAGGAGATGGGCTTTGGGCCCAAGGTGAATTAAGGAAGCTGAAATTATGGCAGACACATGACAGAGCAAGTGCATCAAAACTGCACATCCACGTCCAGTGCCATTTCCCACACAGCCTCCTGCAGCTCCACGAGACTGACTGCCCTTGCACAATCAGTGACGTAAAACTGGAAAATCAGGTTACGACTACAACTGAAAAGTCTGACAAAGCGTATCCAGAAGCACGACGAGGACAGGCACTTCCCCCTGCAATTCGGCAGGGATCAGGCGGAAGGAGAGAGCCTTGGCCATTTCTATTTCCATTGTTTGGGTTTTCTTCCCAGGCAACAGCACAGTGCCAAGAAGCTCCCATATGGATTCCATCCCAAAATAACACCTGCCTGCCCCAGGGAACTATTAGAGCTGGGGATCACGGGACATTTTCAGTACAATTTCTTTATTATTAATTTGGCAAGTGCTCTGCTTTCTCGGGAGCTCGCCCAATCTGCCGCCTTAGCACTCGCTCTGCCTGCTCTCTGCAATGTCCCAAGCCCAAAAGCAAAATAAACCCACACGCAGCCCCGAGTCCGAGGGGGCTGCACAAAGAGCACAGAGCCAGTAGCGTCCACACGGCTCTGTCATTTAAAGCTACACAAAAATACCCTACAAAGCCTATCTGAAGATGTCGGAGGGGAACAGGTACACAGTATTTTCAGGCTGCAAACAGTATTTTTTTCTGATTTCCCACCCAAACAAACTGGTAATTATAAAGAGCCCTTATACAAAGCTACCCAAATAGAGAGACAGTTTGAAATCTCAGTGTCTAGGCTACAGAACATTTCCAGCTGTTTGCAATCACTGATGACCCAATATCAATAAAGCAAGCAAACAACATTGAAACTAAATAACCCAGAGTTGACAAATATGAACTCACTCATGTATACCCTAAATACATCTTTAAATCCCAAAATCAAAAGAACCATTTGTCAAACCTCTCCCTTTGTCGCTATTATAGCATATGTTTTTTTTAACCAGCAAGCTCCAAGTACTTTACCAGCTGAAATCACTTAGCTCATATCACTGCCATAAGATGTTTTAAAAGCAACTGAGGCACAATAACTACGAAGCAATTAATTCAAGAGACCCTGAGCGGTCAGCCGGAGAGTTAGAAGTCACGATGCCGCTGTCCCTGGGCTAGCCGGCAAACATCCATGCAGGAAAACAAAACCAAAACAATGCCAGAAACTTCATATTCCGGAGGACAAATCTCAAATAATTCTGATACAAAATGGC
>JAVCKT010037466.1:0-14119 GCA_032273925.1 Rhynchotus rufescens | reverse complement strand
ATTTAAAATAATTCTTATACAAAATGGAAAAAAAAAAAAAAATCCCAGAGTCTGTAGGTTTAAACAAAAACGCCACCTCAGCCTTACTGCCCTGCTAAGCCAAATCCACAGAATAAAAGTAAATGCAAATACCTGTTTCCTCGTTCTTGGTAACTGTCAGTAACCAGAGTGGATGGAACACCAACTTTTTCCATTATTTGCTTTAACTAGACGTGGTTGCTATTTAAACCCTAAAGAGCTATGTGAGATAATCCAGAGGGTGCCTAGAAGTGCTCACTCCAAGTTAAAAAATAGACACTAGGGCAATTTGGTGGCTCAGAGTCAACCTAGTTCTTGCCTAATTACAATCACGTTAAATGACAGTACTCCTCCAGAACAAATGACCTAGTGATTACCCTCGACTCGGAAAAGTCAACAAGTGCCGCGCGAGGGAGGTGGCCTCGCCACCACACACACTAAGGAAAAGCCACCTAGCAGCTACGCATCCATTTGATTTTCAAATTAAAACGTATGCTGCCCATAGCACAGCAATGTGGTATCCTCTTACCGGTGACCTCTGCTAGAGAAGCACTAACATTGAGCTTGGATATTAATTCATCTCTACACCTTGTCACCAAAAGGCACCAACAATGTCACAGGACTAGGTTTGTGGCTGATATTAACACTAGCTAACTTAAAGACCTGGTTAAAGTGACCAGAAATAGTCTGAAGGCAAAACAAACAAACAAAAAATACAACAAAAAAAGCCATAATTTCTCCTCCTTTATGGATTTATCCCATTATTTATCAGCATACATGCTACTGTTTCCAACTTGCCTACTTTATCAATAACCTCACCACTGCAATTTCTTAAGCAGCTATATAAACTGATCACAACACTAAGCAAAACCCTGGAGAGGAAAGCAGCTATAAATATTTCATTGTGAACGTTCTTGCCTATAGCATTCAGGCATGATTAGGATCAGGTCATCATACTTGAGTCACCGTGCGCTACACCAGTTAAACCAGTCTCAGCTGAAATCTCAGCCATCAATATTTCACGCTGAGTATCCATCCATCCATCAACTATGATATATAGGAAGTGCAACACCTGAAAAGCCAGATTCCCAGCATCAACAACCATGACAAAATACAGCTTTCATACAAGCATTTTCAGAACTATTTTTTAGAAGTTTTTTAAAGTTTAGTGTCCATGAAAACAATATGCTTTTGTTTTGTTTGTCCGGAATTGAATCTTTCCCCCTTTATTCTAAGATGTTGGAATATTTGCATTTCAAGCATATCCAATGTCTCCTAGATCACAAGAACCAGAAAGTTAAACCAAGTATCCTAAGTATTGCCATTGGTAAACATGAAGTCAGCAAATGGTGAAACATTTTTTATTTCATGTTTCAGAAAATCAAACATTACTAGTAGCAACTTGAAAATCCAATTAATGACTTTGAGTTCAACTGGGTTTCCAAAACTCAATTCAAAAGTTAACCCCTCTAATGACTGCTCTGCAAATGTGACAAATCTGCCAAGCTCTCATGGTCTTCCAGACCAGGTCTATAAAATCCCTGGGAGCACTTAAAGATTTTAAAGATTTTTTTTTAAAGATTTTAAAGATCAAGATTTTAAAGGTAGTTTTAAATTCCATGTTCTTTTCACATTGTTTGTTTTTCTCGTTTTGAATTCTCTTTTTCAATTTTTTTTCTTTAACCACATAGATGCGAGAGAAAGAGGGAAAGGAAACACTCAAACATTGACATGATTCCCAAAGTTGTCATGTTATAACATTCAAAAAATAATGCAGGTCTGACAACAAAATTGCAATATTTGTCAGTGTTACATTAGAGAAAGAACTGCCAGTTTTGACAATCAATGCCTCATATTCTGTATCTGTTTCTCTCACAAGATTTCCAGTGCTCCAGCAACATCCAAGACTCAGGGCAAACTGGTATCTTACTGAAGCAATTTTACATCCTAGAAGTGATGGCTGTGACGAGCATACATTTTCTGCATCTGACCAATTACTAAAATTCTAAAAGATACACTATTGAAAAACAAGGGTAAATAATTTCAGTTCCATTTTATCATGTTAATCTGCATTTCTTTCTTAAGTAGCATCACACTTGTGAACACTAAGATCACAAAAAAATACCAGAAATAGAAGTATGACTACATGGTCTCTGGAATGAGATTGTTTCAGATTCTTACAATACGGGATTAGCAAAATAACTCCCATGAAACTGGTACACCAAAGCCATTAATAGCACAGATTTATACGACAGTCTTGGCATGAGGTTCTCTCATTCTCTCTCTCACTTTTCCTCTCTTTTTATTTTTAAACAGGATATTAATTTCAAAATGAAAGTATGCCTCCCCTTAATATATTTCAAGCATCTCATTTTCCACTAAAATTTGAAGGGGTATTTAATATGTTTTGGATGAGACACCTCTGGATTCTATAAAGGCATATTTAAGCTACGAAAGACTGATATCAGACTATCAAGTCCCAGCTCCTACAGGGAAACCCTCATTTATTTGAATGTATTATCTTCTTCCATGAGAGAATTCTTTGTGAACTTAAAAGATTCCTTACGTGAGCGAGCGTTAATATGAACAAGGCTCAAATGCATAAACTCTTAAGGACAGCACATAGACTGTCACACCTTTCCATAATAAATATAGAGCAAATATGCATGAAAACATAAACTGCCCCTACTCTGATGACATTTACATCAGTCTAAATCGGGCGTAACCTAGCTAAAGCCATAAGTAAAACCATGACCCAAAGGCATAACTGTCAATGACTTCAATGAGGTGAAGATTTTTGCCTGGGAGGTCAATGCTCTAAGATCCATCTCTACTTACATGTTATATATAGCTACATTCATTAGAAGTTTTCATATCTTGATAACCATCTGACACAGGGAGACTGAAATAATGCTAACTATAGAATGCCCAAATATATTTATTGGAAATCAGAAAGCTTCGGAAATGCATTATAGGCTTTAAACATCACAACTTGCACAACCTGGCCTGTTATATGATGCTAAGGCGTTTTTCTCTAATTAGATTCCATTTAAAGAATGAAAGCTCTCCAACACTTCCAAAACACTTCCTCAGAAATACCACTGTGAATGAATCACAAATGCAACATGGCATTTAAGCATGAGGTTGGGAAACTTTACTTCTTTTTCTCTTTCTATATCCAATTTATATCTCTTCAGTTCCCACTGTGTAAGAGATAGGAATATACCAATTATCATACTGTAGGACTTCTCAAACTGAACCACATAAGCTTTGAAAAATACACCTCCAACAAACAGAATACTGACAATCACTAGATACTCTTGTCTTTAACTCCATAATAATATTCCAGGCATCTGATGAAGACACAGACTGCACCATTTTATTTTATGTGGCAGACCTAGAACCTTGGGAGATGTGGGGTAAATTCTTGGCTCAACCAAACAGGAAGTGTGATCTTGGGAAAACAATCTAGTCTCAACTGCAACTCCCAAAACACGAGTGCGACATTTCTCTTATCCTGCATCTTAACATCTTGGTTATTTAGACTGCAATTGCTTTAGAGCAAAGATGGTTTTAGGCACACCAGTCTAAGGAAAGTGGAGTGAGATCTCGTTTAGTGCTTCTACATGCTACTGCGGTATACACAATTAACCATATAAAATTCAAACAGCTAATTGCTGCTCCCACTCAATTTCCTCCAAATCTGTATTAGTGCATTCCAATGTCTAAGCTAAACTTTTCCAGAGTGCACTGAAGTGCAATTATAACACCTCTGCTGCTTAGTACTTACTGACTTCAAAGCCTCTCTTCCCAAATCTAACTTGAGAGTAATCTTGCCCTTGGATTAACACTCACAACCCTACCCTCACTCATTACAATTATCTCAACTCTACTCTTTGTAAATTCCTGCAGGCAAATGCTGTGCTGTCTTCAAAATTGTCTTCTATAAGGAAGCTGCTGTTAATAACAGCAAGGAAGAACCATCCAGCAATGTGGGTTTTATGTATAGCCCAATACACTCCCTCTCAGCAATTTACTTGCAGTTGCACAAATGACTTACCGGTGGTAGGCCTCCCGGCGGTACTTTTTCAGAGCATGTCCGTCCATGTTTGCAGGGAGATCTGCTGCATTCTGGAGTCGATCGCTCCATGAGGTTGTCATCTTTAAACGCTTATTCAATTCTGGAAAAGGCAGAAGAGAAAAGCTTGCTTAAGTTTAAGGTCGGTTTCACTCTGAAGCTGTCTAGCTGTTTCCTGGTTACTAACATATGCAATGGTACTCAGGAAGTTTTGCAAAGTGCCTAGTAGAATTAGCTGTGTTCACAGATCATGCAAGATGCGTTCCTTTGAGATGTTAGGTGAGGCACAGAGCCAATTAAAAGGACAAGTGGGAGCACTTTTCCACACCTCAGGAACTGCAAAGACATTCAAATCCTTCATGCTGAAAGTTTATTTAGGGACAGACACTTTGTTTTCAATCGCTGAAAGGGCATATTTTTGACCACAGGCTTACTAATATGCTTTAGCTATAACCAACAGAAAAACTGCTCTTTAAACACAAAATAAACTGACATGGCATACTCTACAACCCAAAGCAGGACGACCTTGCCACATCTACCACAGGATAAAAATGAAGAGTTTTGTTTCTGGCTTTGCTTTTGGTTTGTTTTCTGAGCCGCAGAGACAAAGCTACAGAAGAGATGGATGCTAAATAAGCAGAAATGATCAGAAGAAAAGTAGGAAGATTATTCTAGCCACTCATGTCCTTTACAGGTGAGCACATTGAGACAGTGCAAAAAGCACATTGCAAAGCTGTAATACTAGCAGTGCAAACATCCACCACTAGGTCTTCACACATGTAATTTCCTGCTCAGATAATCTGCACCCCTTCACGGGCAGTGGTTCTCCAAAATAAGCTGGTAGATAGGCCTCATCTTCAGAAATGCCCACAGTGAGGCAACTGGGGTGCATTTCCCAAGTGCTTTATCAGCACACTCCAGTAGTCCTGCTCCCCACATCACCCTTCTAGACACAGGTTCGGCCACGTCCATGGCATTAGAACACTGGCACCTAATGATTAGTGAATCAGTTGAGTTTGCCAATCCAAGCTCTACCCCACCTAAACAAACCCACCAAAACCAAACAATATGTGATAGTTCTCTGCTGGTCAGCAGGCTGAGCCCGGCCCAACTTGCCATAACTCTATTGCTAGAGCCAGTGCAAGGAATGGGGAGGGGAAAATGCATCCCACAATTGTACCAAATTAGGTAGGATATGAAACCACACTCTTGTGTAACCAGCATGACTGTCAGACCACAGGATTAGCTTACTTGCTCTTCCTTAAAATAAGAAGAAAAAAGGAAACCACACAAGTTACATGAATCCAGTAATCACTTTCAGGCATCCCTAGAATATGACTGCTCTCATTTTATAGAAGGGAAACTAGATGATTTCAGTAAAGTTAAAAAGTAGACTGAATGCTCAAATCAGCATTAGAAATCACTGCGCTTTTGGGTGTCATGTGTGCTCACTCTCCTAGAAGAAACCTGTACTATTTTTTAATTTTAATCTTGATTAAAGAGCAACAGTTGTGATTGCCATGGCATTTGTTAGCTTATTTACCTACTATTTGCCTGTCATAAAAAAATCAAACAGAAGGCAAATAGATCGGCTGTAAAAAACACATTCCTCCCTCCTCCAGCATTCTCCACTTGTCTCCCAGTTACTATAAGCAAGGTTTACAAACGCATCTTATGCCACATCCTAAAGGTCACCAAATCCAGGCGCTGGCAGGCCGCCCAAGCAGCGCGTTCCGGAGCGGAGTGCTCACCGCCACAAATTCCCTGCTGTGCGCCCAGGGGGTCACGGGCAGGAGCAGGGAGATGGGCCCGCCAGCCAGCCGTGACTTCCACACTGGGGCACGCAGGGAGAAGCAGCTGCTCAAATACCGGGCCCAGGGCACCAGGGGGGTGTAAGTTATTGCCAGCTGTTTAAGCCGTGCCCAAAGGCGAGGGGATGACAGGCTGGGGTGCGGAGTCAAGCGGCCTGCAAGCATCAACCTGCTCCACTTCAAAGGCAGGGCGCTCTGCCCGAGGGAGCGACTGCAGCGGGCCTGGGGGAAGAGAAGGACATTGGGACAGCTGGAACAGCCACATGAACGAAGAGCGACAGGTCACAGGATGAGGGAAAGCAGTCCTGAGATGCAAAGCACCCTGCAGGGCCTGGTCCCACCCAGCGCTGCAAACTGCAGGAAGGGCTCGCTCTCCAAAGGGTGAAAAACTGTCTAGTCCTGGAAGTTTTCAGGACAGTTTGGATTGTGACTACCTCAGTGTGATGTGGAATTGATTTATGCCTGCTAACTTGGATCTGTGCAGTAAAACAGCACTGGAAATCCTGAACGCCTGGTGTCACGGCTCCTGCACAGGAAACTGAAAGCCAACTCATAGGGGTCGGGATCTAGATCTTCCAGCCGTCTGAATCCAAGCTAGTCACCATTTTGAAGAGCTGCACTGTTCTGGTTATCTCGATGTATTTTATGATTTTAAAATCTACAGCCATGGGCAAATCCAGAGACTTTCCATTATGCATCCCATGCATCCCTCCTTTTCCCACATCATCTTGTCCCCATCTCCTCCATTCCACGTAAAACAGATGCTGACTCAGGGTAGGACTGCTCCCACTGGCCTCCCACACAAACATCTGGTAGTTCAGCAAACATCTCCTACAAAAAACTCCTAAAATCCAGATGGCAGGAGAACTTTAGCAGGTTACCTTTAATAACATCATTCAAAAACCAGGAATGCGTGAAGCACTTTGAGCTCCCGCATGATGAAGCTCCTCCTGTATTGTAGGAGAAGCTACACAGTGTCATGCTGCATGTGCTAGGATTGGAGAGAATCAAGAATCACAGAAATCATAGTTTTCATAGCCAAAAAAGTCAAGCAAGACAGGTTCAAAGTATTTTAACCTTCCTGCTATCTTCTGCTGTTGCTGTGATGAACAGAGTTCACATGCAGAACAGGGTTTGTAGACAGGCAATATCTTTTATTAGACCAACTGGTATGACTGGAAAAAACAGACAAGCTCTTGGGCTCACAAGCTCGTCTAAGTTTCCAAACTATCAGTTGCTCTAACAGAAGATATTACCTCTACCCACAAGCCTTGCTCTTATTTACTTACTAGAATGTCTTTATCTTGATGTTTATATAGACAAAACAAAAACAAATTGAACAAAGAAGCTAAGTATTGGTGAACTCCGAAGCACTCCCTCAGTTTGGCAGCTCTACTGGCACTCTGTCAGCAGCTCCTCTCTATAAGATAGAACAGCAACAACTTGCAGAAGACACCGGCATGCAGGTTGCCTGCCCCAAAGCCTCGTGCTCACACAAGAAGTCTCACCAATTTCGATGAAATTGTTCTGATGCTTCAAAATTCAACCTGCTCAAGTAGGGGGCAGAGCAGCTGATCCCTGATTATAACTGCTCTACTTCATAGTGGTGCCAAAGGCAGAGGGAAAACTAAGATGGGTTAAATCACTCCAAACATTTGTAAACGACCAGATTAAACATCTGACGGAGCCGGCAGCCAGCCACTCAGGATTCTCAGCTCCGAGCAACTGAAATACGATATAGCTTTTTCTTTAGATAGAAATCTATTTTTGAAATCAATAATCTGTAAATAGCTTCACATAAAAATAGAAACCTTTGCATGGATAAAGCATGTCAGAACATCTCAATTTATTGCAAACATGCTCCCTGTTAATGCAGTCTTAATTAAGCATCTGATAGCATTTATGGCACAGGGATCGTTTTGGAAAAGTATTTTAAAGCGCAGCTGTGAAGCTTTGATCCAGGGCTGCCGTTCAGAACACAACCTTTCTTCCAAAAGAACATGGCATTTTTAAGACATATTTTGAAATAAGCCCATTTGCTGCTTCTGACAGACTCTTGATGATTTCAAATATTATCCATATTACACTTTTTTTCTTAAATATACAAACATATGTATAAAATAACACACTCCAAAAGCATTCATCTTCAGAGAGGTATATTAATTATTTTTCTATCTGCTTTTGCCAACAGTTAGAAATTTCTGCACCTCATAATACTTGATGTGTTCAGTTTAAATGCACTGCCTGCATTTTTTCCTGAGTCTTTTTTTTAACACTTTGATGATGCAACGCACACTGAAATGTAGACAAACAACATCGCAATGACAATCCCGCTTTTTCCAGGATATTCTCCGAGAGCTTATAGAGCAGAAAACAAAAGCCTTGCTAACCAATCCCAAGGTTGTAACATACTCGCATTGATTTGCCAGGCACTGCATCTGCCTGCTTCTCACACATTCTGTTTCAGAAATCCTTAATATCTTGTCAATACAACCCACACACATATACGCACTCCGGCACAGAGGACCGAGCCAGGAATCAGCACACCCAACATTACCCATTTAAAATGTTTGCATTTCATTTGAGTTTGTGGATGTACAGTCAGATCTGTCTCCTGACACCCCTGCCAAGCCAAGGGCAGTCCCTGGCTCCCCACTGCAAACCTGCTCCTTCTCAGGGGGTTTTGTGGCATTTAAGTGACTGAGGACTGATCCAAGTTAAAACAACCCCAAGAAAACGTGAGGAAAAAAAAAGTGTGTGTGGATGGGGGGGCGGAGAGGGAGCGGGTTTGAAGTGGCTTGTTCAAACTCAGATTTTTTCCTGCCCCAGGTCATGGTTTGACCTCACAAACCCTTCCAATGTGCTGGGAAGGGGGAAGGAAAAATGGGCCCTTCTGCATTGAGGCTTGTCCATGTGGCTAAGAAAAGTGAGTGACTCACTTTTTAGGAGGGTCTCTCTCCGCTAAGTGTAGAAGGAGCTTGCATCTAAGACAAGTATAGGCTAGACACTCAAAGACAGCTGACATCAGAGGGGTGAACCCTGCCCAGGGTAGCATCATTCCCTCCGGTCCTTTGCTGCATCTGTCATTCTGGGATGGACTGTGGAAAGCAGCCAGGATCGTGTACTCCCCCGAAATAGCATCTCCTGCAGCCAGCGTGGGAGACGGACAGCAGGGCTTGGCACAGCTCTGGCCTCATCCAGAAGGGCAGGTCTCACGTCTGCGACCCCAAAGCACTTCACAAATTCTCGTTCCCGTAATTCACTTGTGGCAGCAAGAGGTGCTGTCCCCGTTTCATCAGCTGGTAATAGCAGGGCACTAAGAAAGTTATGACATGGGCTAAGCAGCACCCAAATGCACAAGTCCTAATTCCCCACTAATAACTAGCCCAAGCTCCTAACACTACCAGTGTGATCACACACAAAGCAGAGATATTTCATGTACTCCTTATGCAGTATTTTAACATATATTCAGATTTTCAGTACTGAGCACTGACTGCCAGACAGAGGTCAACTAGAAATTAGGGACTAGCTGAGCAGAGAGAGGCCTAACAGCAGGGTTGGGGAAAGAGTAACTGTCAAATACCCCCAAAAATCCAACTCAAGTGTCTCACAAGCACACTAAGAGGATATGGCAAACTACAAAAACAGGACATTTTGAAGCTGCTATAAGGCAAGGTAATACGGAATTTCTAGAAGGAAAAATATCAACTAGGGATTAAAAACAATGGTAAGTGGCATTACTGAAACCCAGGGGAACTATTCATGTGAGCTGAATACTGCAGTCTTTACTCACATCCTGCTCAGGAAGAACAATGTGGAGAACTGGGGTGCAGAACTCACCAGGATTTTTAAGTCAGTAAGAGCTGACAGGTCCCAGATGTGCACAAGTCAATACAACCACAGCACTCAGGAGTATCCTCAAAGCAAACCAGAGAACAAGATAAAATATTCCTTCAGCTCCCACTAGAACAATGTAAAAAGGAAAAAACTGTGGTGGCAATTCATTTTTTTTGAATTTGGATGCAGGTCCCACCTTGGGAGAGCTAATATTGTTTAACAGACTTTTTTTATTTTATATATAATGACTTAATTATCAACTTTATGGAGAGCTAAAGCCGAGTTTGGAAAAAAACTATGAAAGCCACTGCATGGAGCAAACTAATTTAATGCTCTGAGTATCACGACACCATGCATTCTGCTTATTTCTCTCCAATCATCTTTGCAACCTTGAAATCAGACCCACAAGTTTTCCAAAGGTTAATTCACTGATTTTCTAGCTTCCATACAGCTTGTGCTCCTGCAGAACAATCCGTTTGCTAAGTCCTTTCCGACATGCTGCTCCTTGCACAAACGGCTCCTTGGAAGTAATGCTGCTCTCTCCTTTCAGCGCTGCGTGCCCTGTACCGTCACAGTGCTACAGAAGGCAGAGGAGCAAGAGCTCCATGGAGAATAATTAGCTAAAATGAGCTCTCAAAGAAATGCTGTGACTGCAGGTCAACTACAATCCTTGGATACACGAGACTATCAAACAGGACTCTCTGTACCTATCTGTCACTGTTATAAATTCTGTTGGAATAGTGTTTCCAGCCAGCTGTCCCCATTCAAGAACAGTACTGATTATCCTGAGGATGGAATAAAGCTAAGGAAAGGAGTAAAACCAGACTGTAAGACTGCCAGAGAGACACTCTGCAGCTGAACTGGAAGCATTTACACACAGGAAAGAAGCTTGACAGCGGAAGGCTCTTCAGTGTAGCAATGACAGAACAAGCACCCATGACTGGAAATTAAACAGAAGTAAAAATATTAACAGCTAGGATAGTTATGAAACAACTTACCAAGAGATAAATTAGTTTCTCCATCACCCGAGGCTTTAAATGAAGGGGGGAAGGGTATATTTAAATTAGCCTTTTCTCACAGAGAAGAGAATTATCACAGAAAGGTCAAAGAGCTTGAACTAAAGAGAAGTTAAGGGGATACTCAAGCTGAGTACCCTCCTGGTTCCCCCTCACCTTATGAACTAACATATCTGTGAATAAGAGCCTGAAGCACACACAATACTGGGGAGAAAGCTCTAAAGATATCCATAAAAGGTGAGTGGACAGAGGTTTCTGAGAGAGCCCCTGTGCAAACTGTGAGTCTAAAGGCCTCAGAAAACACTTGGCTAGAAAAGGTCTTCTATGGGGAAAGAGCCCAGCTGTCTGCAGCAACCTCTGTTGCAGATGTTCCCAATTTGTGGTCCAACTGAGCACCTGCCAACAGCAAGTACGGACCTGGATAATAAGATGATGTTCTTGCTTTTTGTTTCCAGCTGTTAAATTCCAGTAAGAAACCCGTAAGATAATTAAACTATTTTACTCATATTGTTCTTGTAAGCAACTGCTCTAACAGGGACACTGCATGATTAGGGATGAAGATCAGACTAGAGATGAATTCAACTTCTCTGCTCTAAAGAGAGATTCTAAAGAAAATATTCAAGAATCTCCATATATTTGCTTCAGCTGAAAACTGGGAAGCAATCTTTGATGCAAATGTTCACCATATTGGGACTTCAATGTTTGACTGGAACCTGCAGATACTAATATCACTGCTACAAAGATGTAGTACAATGGAGTGCTGAATGCAGCTCAATATGAATAGAACAAAAAGTGGAAAATGTCAGCATGGAAGAAAACACATTATCCCTTCTTTTTTGAATTGCAAAATTCAAACTTTCCTATCTGACCTAAGTTTGTTCATGTCAAATCTGTCCTGAAGCATCTTTATGCATCAACTCACTTGTCTTTTGGTTTGTGTCTTGTTTTGAGGGGGTTGCCAGTTGTTTTGTTTTGTTTTCAGGGAAGGAAGGATGACAAATCAACCTGCCAACAAGACAGGACAAAATTACCCTTGGCTCCTCAGGAGTCAGTGCTGACCCTTCTCAAAAGACACTGCTGGTTTCTTCTGTCCCGTTAAGTTTGTTACAGCTAAGTATAGTCATGGTATTCAAATCCATGCAAGGAGCTGTCACCATCTCATCAAGGCTAAACACCTCTGCAGGAGCTACAGAGAGAGAACAAGACAAGACGTGCCATGCCCAGAGGGAAAAGAAAAAGCTGGAAGCCACCATTGCACGTACCAATTTTGACCAAGGAACAACTGCCTCTGTAACTCACTATTAAGGATTACACAACAGCAGTTCTTTTGGCACCAGATCATGGTACTTCCAAACAACGACCCTTTTCATTAGATCCAACTGTGTTTCAGGAAGCAAATAAAGACTTAACGGGCCTTTCCAGAAGCACAGTGGTAACCGACAAAGTATTTGAGATACACAGCTCAGATCTGTTGCACAGTCATTCTGAGAACATGCAACTGGGTCAACCTGGATAATACAAGCAGCAAAAAGCCCTTTTTATCTTCCAGACACCGAAGGTGAGGGACGACAACTTTTTTATTGGCTTTTTTTTTTAAATGGTGCTTACTGGAAAAACAATCTTGTCTCTGAAGATCGTGGTTCCTGCTTCATTAATATTTTATACAAAAAGCAAAGATAATAGAAGTTAATTCTAGCTAATCTTTAAAAGAAAAAGCAAGAGGGAAAAAAAAAAGGTGACTTCTAAAAGACACTTGAACCCTCCCTCCATGCTGAATGAGCCTTCTCTACACGTCCACGGGTTATATAAACAGATGCAACAGCAGAATCTGAGCTAACTGAGGCAACTGAGCTAACTTGGCAGCCTAGATCCATGAGTTTACATCTCCTCCAGCCTTGGCCAAGAGCTGTCCCGGCTCGGCCCGGGAGCAAGTAGCCAGCTGGCTACCCAGGGCAAGTTCCAAGGACACCTGGCCACAGCGGCAGCCAGAGGACGTGCTGCCCAGTAAGGAAGCTGACATAGTCTAACTGGGGAACACTGGTTCCTCCTTTATACAGAAAGCTGCTGAAAATAAACACTGAGCTCAACAGCTGAAGATGATCTGGTAATCCTGAGAGCTGCTCTGTCAAAATAGACTTTTTTTTTTTCCTGCTACAAGTTTCTTTTTCCCTGAGCCACTCCCTTCTTCTACCTTCTTTCAGGAGACTGACCCATACTCAGACACTAATCTGGTCTCTCCTCCTTTTGCCAGGGGAATCGCAGCAGAAATGAGCACTTTGAGATCTCACCTACCAAGAAAAGATGGAGCAATTCTGGATTATTGACAAATAAACCAACTTTTGCAAAGGAAGAAAGATGAAGTTGGGAACTATGCAACTGAGTGGGACACAGGAGAGAAAGTCTTAATTCCCAGCACAGCCATAAGCCTCATATGCAAAACTGGGCCAGTTTTTCAACCCACTCTTTGTCCATAATACACAAACAATGCAAAACAATGAAATCACTTGGCTTGGCTGCAGAGGAGGAAAATATTGGCATCATTTAGAGAGGATCTTATTTTTCAGTTATTCAAACACGGCTCCAGAAGTGTATTAGCCTACCACAGATTTCAAGAGCTCCCTACTTTGCCCTTAATATTTCTGGCTACCCCTGCCTCTTTCAAGAAGTCTTCCTTGAGGCTGGTCTGCTCTTACAGGTGAGAAAGGCAGGAACC
Organism: Rhynchotus rufescens; assembly: GCA_032273925.1. NCBI lineage: Eukaryota > Metazoa > Chordata > Aves > Tinamiformes > Tinamidae > Rhynchotus > Rhynchotus rufescens. The sequence goes on along the minus strand of JAVCKT010037466.1, from coordinate 646 downwards.
TTCTGCATCCATCATCATAATCACCCTTGTGCTGGCCCTAACGCTCTCCTGAAATGCTCACAAAATCTTACCGCCTGAGCAAGCATGAGATGAAAAAAAATAGTAATGTGAAGTCAGTCGATGTTCCTGCAGTGTAAAGATCCCCTGCATGCAGACAGTGCAATTCACTCCTTTTCTGACCTGTTTTTAGTGAGAGGTAAGCATGGTAATTATAGCCTGCCTGATTATAAACGGAATTACAAATCTGTCCGTAGGGCACAATTGTGTCCCTACCTAGGTGTTATCAGCCTCAAACCTCATTTAGTCTTGACAGATGTGTGGCAGTGAGGCACCATTGCAGGAAACTCTACAAGTAAATTAAATTTATGAATACTTGTTCTGTGGTATTCCCATGCTCATCTAATCGACAGCTCATGAGGCCTTTTTAATACAACCTATGTCATTTAATCCATCAGTACAATAACGGAACACTCCTGATGGCTTTGGGCTTTTGCTGAGTCTCTGGCTTTTCTTTGATAACCTAACCGTCTCAGCTTTATCAACCCATACCAAAGGCCTACACAAAAAAATGTTTTCCAACTACATCAACCTCCCTTTTTTTTGGGTTTTTTTTTTTTTTTTTTGGGGGGGGGGGGGGGGGTGGATA
>JAVCKT010037464.1:0-17794 GCA_032273925.1 Rhynchotus rufescens | reverse complement strand
GATGTTTAGGCAGTTTTTCTTTTGGCTTAATAGAACCAAGTAATAACTGCTGCACAGCTGGTTTCTCTGGCCTGTGTGAGCTCCTAGAGATGGGTATACACAGACTTTGGAGATTAATGGAAAGTTACTGCAGGAGATCTGACCCCTGAGCCTGTTCCCTTCTTCCTGCAAAAGACAAACTATGCAGTGATGCTTATGCAAGACATCAGGGAGAGGCACTAGGATGTGATTGAACAGGTAGTTATAGTGCTGGGCAGCTGCTAGGAGGCTTTAGCAGCTCTCTGAAGAGCACTGTGGATACAGCAAGCTGAGGAGCTGTTGATAGTTCTAGAAGGATGGGGTGAAGAAGAGAGATTCAGCATAGGAAGAAAAATCATGGGGTAAATGTCTGTTTCTGGCTATTCCTATTGATTGCAGCTTGACCTATGCCAGAAGGCATCTGATAATTATTTATGAAGTCTGGATATTACTTAAGAATGAGAATGGCTCAGTGCCCTAAAACACAATTTCTCTAGGATCACTGAGCTCAATACAGAATCAACTGTCCTGCAGATTCTTCCAAGAGCTGCTGCTAGTGCCTCTTGTTGGCATTAACATATGTTGTTTCCTGATAGCAAAGCAGCAGGAATCAGTGAGCTGCTTTCTCAACCTGATTTAAAGGCAGGATTTTACTGAGGAGTTAGAATTTGATGGTTCTTTGTTGGCCAACAGCCAGTCAGTTGGCTGAAGCGGTTTGCTCTGACCTTTGTGATTGATATGTTCTTATTTTAATATTTGATTAGAGCTTTAACCGCAAACAATCAGGCATTTCATGCAAAAATAGTCAATATATTAGCTGGGAAATGAAAGTCTACACATTCATGCAGATAAAATGAAAGTCCTTGGAGAGCACTGTGGTTTTTGTCATTAATCTTGTTTTTGCCATTATTGTGTTTGACTCTTTAAATGCCTAGCATATTTTTTAGAGCATCATTTTCAGTCTTCTGGTGTTGCTTGACCCACTTTGCATGTAACTAACACTATTTCCCAGGGCATTTTGAATGCTTGAGCTCACAGTACGGAGGGAACAGATCTCTAATGAGGTCTGAGAGGCCAATGGACTCTCTTTATTTGTGTGGTTTTGGTTGTGGGGCTAGCTCCCTCATTAGAGCATCATTGTATTGATTGTCAGTATAGGCAGGCTGGGGCTTAACTTTAGAGAAGCCCAAGAAAAATGAGAGGGAGAAGTGTTTGACTTCATTGCCTGATTTTAAACATTCATGCAGTTTTCAACCGTCTCTGTTCCTGCTGGTATCATATGGTTCATAATAAAATTTAATATTCATTTTATGATCCAGCCCAGCTGGTGGACTTTGCTGAGAGAGAGGAGAGAGGAGAAAAAAAAAAAAAAAATCAGATAAAATCATGCTACTTTAATCTACTTAGTTGCTTTCATTGTAGCATCTTTGTCATAATATTATCATTCTGTGTTGAGGAGGTACAGGCCTAACTGGGGTCTTAAATATATTCATTATTCCTTACTAACTAAAAGTAATCTGTTAATCAAGATACTGAGTTATTCGTTCAGATGTAATATGGCATTAAAAAACCAATAAAAAAGAAAAACAGACTTATTCTAATGAAGCAGTTAATAAATTAAAAATGCATGGAACATGACGTGCTCCAATACCTTTATTCAGCTGTGGTGGTTCAAAGCTTCTGTCTGTCCCTGGAGAATTCCCCCTCTGCTAGGGGATTTTGTTTCCCAAAATAAATGTTCTGTACTTAGGTGCTACAAAAGGCTGAAGGCCTCTTAGAAGGCAGCTCTCATGTCTCCTGCCTAATCCAACTGCTGAAAACAGTGGTGGCCTAAATCCATTTTTTTCCCTATTTGCAACTTCTGTCCAGACCTCATATTTGCTGAATTTAGGTTATCTGTCATGGCAGAATTACTTTTGCAATGTGTGTGTATATATTTATATTTATATACATATATTTTTAAACTGATTCATTTACTTAAACAGTAAATACCATTCACATGGTAGCAACTAATATTTTTTCAGATTTGGGTACTCTTTCCTCTGTTATTGAGTTTCTCTTGCCTTGTGGAAGTCTCTTTTAAAATCCTAGCAATGATTTGTGCAGCATCTCTTGGAGCTGATAGTCCAAGTGAGACTCTGAAAGCTGATGCTGGCAGGTACACTTAGATTAGGAGCACTGGCAGAAAGCAGTCCTTTTTCAAGGCTATCCCAGCTTCTCCGTTGGCTCTGGGAACAGGAAGAGCCAGGTGTGCTGAGCATGCAGTGAAATGCTGGTGTAGGGCAGTCCTGAAACCTCACCTGCCCCATTGGCCATTATCTTTTTTACTAATCTGAGCAGTTTCTGGGACCACACAGTCTCACCAAGTGGTGTGCCACTTTTTCCACCTGAGTTTCTGGTTCCAGGTAGCTGCTTCCCAGAGGCTGAATTGTGGGTGACAAAAGAAACGTCACTCTTTACCCTGTTTATGTTTTTCTTCTCATTCCTTCCCAGGAATTGTTTCAGATGCAGCCTAAGAAAGGACAGTGCAGGAGAACTTAATGGGCTGGTCAGGCACTCTCAGTGGGAAAGTGATTCTGATTAAAGGGTACTGCTGAGAAACCTCTGGGTTCTTGCCCAGGTACACCCTTGTGAGCAACTCAATCATCACCTGGAAAAAATAACTAAAAAACCCACAGAGGTGGGGGAAACAGGCCTGCTGCCGTTTTCCCCAGGAAAGACTGCTATGTCTTATGTTTCTGGAACTTGCTTACTAAGAAGTGTTAAAGAATGTGGCAGTAGTATCTAGAGCCCTGTGACTGATGCAGCCGTGTGTGTTATTAATGCAGCTTACCACTACGTACAGCAGGCACGCAACCCTTGTGTGCTAATGGGTACCAGGCAGGAATACTGGGGAAGGCTGCCTGCTCTTCAGCTATAACCATTGCTTTCTGTCCTGAGCATCTCGCACAAGTCTCGTTCTGTAGCCAAGACTTCACCTCTTTTCCTTCTTCAGCCCAGGTTCTTCTCATGTGACAAATGTCCTCAAAGTTGTGGGCAGAGACCTTTTGCCTCGGGCGGGGCGGGGGCAGGCGGGAAGGAGAGAGAGAGAGAGATTCAATCTATGTATAAACTGCTGCTGCCTGGGAGAATTTCTATGTGGTGGCGTTTTGTGCTTTAGATGTAGAAAGTCTTGTGGAGTAATCATTAACCAAGAATCTTGCTTATTTTTGGCAGAACGAATTCTCAGCGTGCACTGGAATGGACAAGAAACCTGTTAGCTGGATGTGTGTACCCTCTTTCAGATAGAACCTCTTACTGTGTGTGCGGGTGTGTTTTTTTTTTTTTCTTTTTCCTCCCTCTTCTGTCCATGTTCAAGTATCTCAGTGGCCAGGTCACTCCATTCCTCCTGGGAGGCTGTTTTACAATTCTTACTTCACAAAATTCCCTGTTGGCAAGCTTTCTATTGCTGGATACAAGTTTTCTGCTCTAATTTTTCTCCTTTGTCTTGTTTTTGCTATGAGTGAAAAGTGATTAAAAGGGTATGATTTTGTTTCCCTTTGGTGTTTTTTCTTTTTCTTTTTCTTTTTTTTTTTTTGTCCTGTCCCAGGGATCTTAGTTTCTCTGCTATGGCCTTTGCTTCTCTGTTAGTAAACCCGTATTCGTTAGAAATACTACTTTTTTTTTTTTGAGTTTGGTTTGGTTTCCAAACTTACCCTAGTGAGAGGAAGCTCTCTGTAAGGCACTAGCTATGTGCTTAGTGTCAGAACTCATTATTTCCAAAGTTAACAGATCTTGGGAATTCTGTCCAAACTGGCATCAGCTTGTGCTTTTCTATGCTAAAACTAACAACGTGCCAGTTATTTTTAAAGGAAGAATCTCTGAGGCTTAGCATTCTTCCAGCACAAAGCACCTGACAAATTACTGCTGATCTACAGTGACTGATGTTTTACTAGGCCCCAGCCTTCACAAGTTTGCTTAAAATCTGCGGGTCTAACTCCCATTTTTCTGTTGGCAACTGTGGCAAAGCACTGCTGTGTTTTGCGATGCCTCTCAGGTGGAACGTGCTGCTGTGGATGATAGTGCAGGGTGGAGTGGTGGTGGGGGGACTGTTTTTCCAAAGAGAGGGGTTAGTTTGAGCTTCCCTGTCCATCCTGATGAGTATTTAGTTTTGCAAAGCTGTTGGTTTTAGGCTGGGCTGAGGACATGGCTACTGCCTTCGAACGTGTCAACACTCCTGCTGCCAGCAGCAGCTTCTCCTCAGCAACCCTTCTTGCAGCACGGGATTTAGCTTGACCCTGCCTAGCCATGCACTGCGGCAGGCTTGCCTGGAGAATGGCTCTGCTCTGCGAGCTGCTGCTGGGGAGGAGTTTGCTGCCCGCTGCATGGGTGCCCCAGGACTGCAGCCTGGATGCGCTGTGACCGCCGTGCTGTGGCCAAGAGGTGCTGCAAGGAGGCACCACCTTCAAGCGACCTCCTGCTGCCCTGGCAGCCACCTGCTTGCAGCCCCCCTTTCACAGCACTGGACGCGCTCTGGGGAAAGCCTCCCAAAACCACTGTGGGCTTTACCGAAAGCAGGTAAACATCCTGCTTTCCCCCTCCCCTCTCTTTCTGGAGTTTTGCCACTTAACAAGAGGCTGTTGGAATCTAGAGAAAAGCAATTAATATTGGAGTTGGGGGGGGGGGGGGCGTTGATTGACAAAGTAATTACGCTGGAAAAATGTAATTTTCCCTGCATATTAGAGATGGGATTATTTCAAGGAGATCTCATTAATGTGCCGTTCACCAACAAAGAGCCCAATAACCTCTTTCTTAATAAGATTAGTGTGGGGGTCGTAATGCAGAAGTCTGCTTGGGCAAAATAGTCAAGCTTTTGTTCTAAAGAAATAAATTATCCTCTGCTATGTGGTAAGGCATAAAGGAGTAGATTTCATTTAAAAAGATGGCAATCTGACCTTTACTCTTTCCCTGGTAGCTAGCTGATAACCCGTGCCCGGCTTTTTGTGCAGCTGCTGTACGTGAGAGCAGCGACGACGTGGGCACTGCGCAGTGGTGAGGGCGGCGGGGGCTGCCAGGTTGCTCTGGAACTGCTGCGAGGGCCGGCTGCCTGCCTTCTGCATCAGCGTGAGCGTAAGCCTGCGCGCTCGGCCTCTCTAAGCTGCGCGTAGCACGTGCCCAGAGCTCTCTGTGAAAGCACTCTGCACTGTGTCACAGAGCCCAAGGATGGTGCTCTAAGGGAGAGTGCACGGGATGATACAGTGGGGTTGAAAGAGCCCGCTGTGGGACACCATGTAAACAGTGTAGATGCTTTGGCTGATGGTGTCAGGCTTTTCGCCTTCTGTCTGCAGATGTTCATATGGGTGGTTTTGGGTGAGCCAGGAGGTGACACCACTTAGAACATTTCCAGATAGCTTCTCCATTCTGATGCTGCACACATCTGTCTACCATCTGTTTTGACTTTATCTCTACTGTGTTCTGTGTTGCTAGTAAACATCTTCTTGAAACCTTCAGGGCACAGAAAGCCCGAGAACTTTCCCCTTCTGGCATGGAGTGTGAGGGATAGTCCCTTGCTGCCACATAAAACAAGAGATAGGCTGACCAGTGTTGAGCAGAGAAACTGGCTGGTAGTTGTTATTGGTGCTGCTGTTCTGCACAGGAATCTGTTATGGGTCAGGAATCCCTGTCATTGAGCCCTTACTTAAAACAAAAATGCCTCACCAACTCCTAGGATATCCCTTCTGTAGCAAGTACTACCCTATTTAGGATTTTTTAAAAGTTAATTCAGGTAAACTCTAGCCAAGAAGGACAGTATGGCAGATGGTAGAGTCACTGTTAATTTTTACCTGGAGGCGCTGATTTATTGTAATGGAATATAGTTGTGTAAAATACCTTGATATTACAAAAGGAATTCAGAATCCCTCTTGTGTACACACTATGTTTAACTGCTTTAGTTTTAAAACATAAATAAAATTTTGCTTATTCCATTGGTTTCATGATGCCTCATTTAGCTTCCAGTTTATATGCAGAAATAGGAGTACTTTAGATTTATGCAGGTTGAAAGTTTTTTCAGCAGTGTGGAAATGAGCCACAGTTAAGTATATTTTGATGCAATTTGTTTGTGAGCTAGATAGTAACTATTTGTAACATTGTTCTTATTATTCATATGCATCCATATTTAGATAGAAGTGGTGCAGTAAATTGCAGTCATGTTGCTTTTGCTTCCACCATACTTTTCCCTCATGCTAATAATGCACTGAGTTGTTTAAGATACTTTGTGCTAAATATGATTTCAACCAGGGAAAAGGTAGAATGCCTGAAAACATCATTTTGATTGACCTCCTTAAAAACCTAGATTGTCTCTTTCCAATGAAGTCTTCTTGAGAGGTATTTTAATGTCAAAAAATGTCCTGTATAACTTAAATATACTATATTGAAAATAGATGAGCAAGTGAATGAGAGGGGAAAAACCTCAGATGGGAGCAAAGGAGTGCTTATGATCATCCTGCTAGCACCACTATTATCTTGAGTACTATAGAAAAATAGTTCCTCTTTTTCCCCAAAATACCCTTTTCAAATGCCTATGATGAGTTGTCATCTCAGAGTGAAACTACTATATAGCTGAGAAAAATCAAATTTATCACTTTTTGATACATTTGTGCATCTCAGCTGAGATGCAAATAGTTCTTTTTCATACTTTTGGAAGGAGAAATCATGGAGAGCTGTTTCTGACTGTGTATTTTATCACTTTCTTTTACCCGTTGGTAAGCATCCTGGAATTCCAGTAATGTTGTCATATCTGTTTATTATCCTTTTGCTAAAACAGCACTAAACAGTGAATACTGGGCATTGGGTATTCCATGGTGAATCTGAAAGGATAAGAGCCAGTGTAACTTTCACCCAAATCTGAATTTCCAGGATGTAGAGATTTTTTTTATTTTTTTTTCTCTTCCTTCTCCCTAATGTATTATTGTTATGTCTAATTAAAAAAAAAAATCTTCTCGCCAAACTGTAAGTAGTGAAGTAGTGTTTGGCATGTAGGTAAACCAGGTCAGAATCTGTGTCAGCAGAGATAACACTGTACTTCAATAAGTAAGTGAAAACACTGAACATGTATTTTGAGTTTGTAAGCTGTAAACATGACTTCATCATCTGCTTAAACTGGGATGTTATTTGTGGCTTAGGCTGTGATTTAAGTGTTGAGGCCAATTAACTCTGTTTCTGCTTGTTGAGCAATGTTTCCTTAAAGTAAAGCGTGTGTAACCGCTCCTTTGCATTGCAGTAATAAGTTACTGCTGGGACCAGCCTGGCCTTGTTGTGTTGTCACAGTGTAAAGCTGGAAGAGAATATTGGCTCCTGGCACGCGGCTTCGTGGCTCCTGGTGGAATTCAGAATTTCCAGCAGGCCTCCTGCAGTGAGCCCTCTAACCTGTGTGAAGCTGAAGCATATCTGTCCACAGAGGTGCCATCTTGATGTGAGGGTTTAAGATACCTATTTAGAGTCATTGTAGGCAAGTAGAGACCAAAAGCTGTTTCTTTTGTGGGTAGCTGTTTGGTAATGCAGGATGCAATTATGTCTAATAGACGATAACAAATGCAAATGCACGGCTGCCTTCTGCTTGCAGGATCTCCAGAAAGACTATGTGTTAAGTGAGCTGGCACACCACTGCAGTGTTGAACTGCTTGGACCCGAGCTCTAACTGTCACTACATCCTTTTTTGTCCCTTCAAGCTCTTTCAGGAGCCTGCTTCTCTATCTGCGTCTTGTGTGTTGCTGACTTCTCTGTCATCACTAAACCACAGTAAGAGCGGTGTTTTACGGTCTGCTAGTGCAAGATAAGACAGAAGGATGGCTCCTATAGTTGAGAGACTTGCTTAGGCTTAAGATAGGAATATTTTGCTTTTTTTTTCCCCACTGCCATGTTATAGTGTCAGTGACATTTAAAAAAAAAAAAAAAAAAGTGATTGTATCTCTACAGCCAACTGGAATGCTTGGCAAAATTTTCAATCTTCAATTGAAAGGCTAACACTAACAACGACAAAACAGTTAGCAATCTGCTCCCGAAACATCTACAGTGCCTGCAGTTTTACTATGATATGCCTTGGTCTGCACCTGTGGTAGAGTCTGTCACTGTTTTTGCTGTACTTAGGAAAGAGTTCTCTTTGATTGCACTTCATTTGCCTGAGTAATGGAGCTGACTTCTAAGAGAAAGCTTGCTGTCCTTAAAATGCCATGCATCTCAAAAGAACAAGAATTTTAAGATTCTCATTTGGCATCCAAAAGCAGAACAGAAGCAGCAGGGGAAATCCCTGTGCGGAGTTGGGCAGTCTGTGTTTAGCTGGGGGGGCAGGCTGTTTCTCAACGAGAACACAATCAACCTCCCTGTCTAGGTAGAATGGAAAGTCGGTTAATTCTAGATTCTTCTGACTTGCTGGGAAATTCACCAAGAAGGCAGGGCAGTTTTATGGCTCCCTTTGAAAACATGGTGTGAGAAGTGTACAGTATACCGTTTTCTTTTATACTGATTTTGGAAGTCGGCAAAATTCACATAGCAGAATACCTTGTTTCTGCCAAATTCACTGTAGCCATAACTTTGGAGGTTATCTTCCTCTTTGGAGATCCATAAGCGTCCCTGGACCTGACACAAGAGCTTGAGCATAGTTGAAAATTTTCTATAAAAACATTGCTGTGGAAGCACAGTGTATTTAGCCTGGTGAATACTGGCACCCTGTAGCAAATGTGAGAGAGATGGTTTCAAGCTAGTTGATCCAGTTCTTGTAAAATAACTTGTGAACAGAGTTGCATTTTAAAAGCACCGAGGAAGCAAGCTAAAGCATCAAAACTGTTGACTTTCACAGAAATTTAATGGAATTTGCACACAGACACTGCTATTGATTACCAGAGTTTAAGCCCTAAGTTATTTTAGATGTTTTTGAAAAAATTTATTAGCACCTGAGCTTTTATTGTTTTTAAATTACTCAAAAATGCTTTTGCTGTCAAAGCATTCTCAGAGGCATCTACTTAAGGCAGTACCCTCAACTGATTGCTCCATTTTCAAAGGAAAATAAAATACAGATTTTTTTAAAAACTCTATTTCCTTTTATAAGGAAAGCTTAAAATGTGACTTCATCAGCCTGTTGTGGCCTGTCAGTGTTAAGAACAGAGCTCCTCATCCCAGGAAAGAGGTGAGGAACACGATGGGGGAAGAGAAGGAACACACCATTTATTGTGGCTCTTGGGTTTCTTGCAAACCCGAGATCATTTCTGGGTAAGTTGACCTCCAGTTCCCTCTGGCAAAGGCCATGGGGCCTGTAGCTTTCCTCACACGCTGGAGGCACTGAGCCCCGGTCACCCTGCCGCTATAGATCAGCGCAGCCGCCTGCGTTCAGTGGCACTGCAGCGTGGGGCTGGTCCCTGTGCTCCACTTTGCCGAGCTTGCCGGGGAGGACTAGCCAGTGCTTGAGACACACAGGAGTGTGCTTTTGATCTGCCATTGTAGGGATGGTGGAAAAGGGAATTCCAAAAATACCTGCAGAGCTTTTGCTGGTACAGTCTGGTTACAGATGTGTCTGGAAACATTGCCAACGGAATAGTTCCCTGTGTTTCCTTTCTATGGTCAAGATCTTTAACCAGCCTATGGTGTCCTCACAGTGAGAATCAGAGCATTGGCAGGAGTGGTACGAGAGGTAGAGGACCAGGCTTCTCGGTGTTTCATTTGCCATCTCATGGTGGAGATCCAGAATAGGGCAGGAGGCTGCATTTGGACCCTCTAGTCTGTGTGTCTGCAAGAACCACACACCCCTCACACATCAATTAAAAGAGGAGAAAAGGCCACAGAAAAACTCATCTTCCTTGCCTTTTGTTTTGAGAATAATTTTTAGTGCTGTTAACATTGGGATTGCAATTTGGCATGCTCTGTGCCCTGCTGATGTTCTCTTCCTTAAGAGATGCAGCTTAAGGAAGGTTTTGGGTAACAAACTCTAAAGGTTTTGGGGGTTGAAGCTGAGATTGCCCCAATATGGTTGCAGGACTGGATTTGGATGTCAGTATTTCTGGCCTGGGTGGCTTGCATAACAAAACATAAAAAAAACTTTCCTCTTTATTTTTATCCTTTTTTCTTCCACCTCTCAGATGAGCTTAGTAATAATCAGTGCTGTGCCTTTGGTAAGATAATTTTTGCTGGCTGATTTAACAGTGGAAAAGGAACCTTTGTGATTCAGAAGTCTTCTAAATCTAGACCTGGCTGTAGATGAGCAAATTGAAGAGATCTGAGTTAAGTTTCAGGTGTTTGTTCCCATCTTTAACCTTTCTGAGACTATGTAATAGTTTTCCAAGGGATAATAGAAAGCCTCTCTCTTTGTATGTCTGAAAGTAAAATTGGATAAGGCAGTAGCAAATATCCTATAGGGGACATTTCAACACTGGAAAGTGGTCTAGATGATCTACCTGGCTCAGATTCAGAGATGGAAAAAGAAACATTGCTGTAGAGAGAGCAGTAGTTGTACAGCTGAGGTGCTAAAACCCACGTGCACTTGTATTTCCCCTTTGAGCCTCCGGAGCAGCAGCTTGCCAGTGTCTGGCTGAGTTTCTCTTAAATCTGTTTAATGCTCCCATTTCCTTATTAACGCTTTTATAGACAAGGAATCCAGCAGCACATTACTTTTTAAATGCCCTGCCATTACAAATGCATTTGCCACTCATAATGTATTCATTTTGCATTCATGTAGATGTCCTGAGCACTGTGCGTTGTTTTTCTGTAATTTACGTCAGTAAATGGATACTTAAAAGCATTATCTATTCACCCACTGCTCCGCCAAGGGAGCAAGGGGAGAGTTTGCAGGCGGATGTCAGGCTTGCAGAATCCCCTGCCTAGGGAGCTTCTGCCTGGCTAGAAATTAGCAACCAGCCGTTCTGCATTGATTGACCCTTCCTTGTGACAGCGTGGACTTTAATCAATTTTTTGCATACACAACAGGCACATCTGTGTTCATGCCATAAGCATTTCACTGTCATTTGGCAGTTGGCTCAATTTAATGGACCACTTACTGTAACATCTATCTGCCTTAAGGTGGTGGGGATTTTTTGGGTTTTTTTTTTTTTTTTTGAGCCAGGGAAAGGAAGAAGCCCTCTTATTTTATTGTGGGAACCACCCCCTTTCTCTTTGCAGAGTGCTTGGTGTCTTTCCCCTCACATAAGCACGCTTTAGCTGAGACAGGTTGGCATTGCCGTGATAAGCCTGTTGTCACTGGAGAAATTCTGTAGCTCAGTGATGCAGAATCTCTGCTCAGTGAACCAAGACATAGAGAAATAATTTGGTGGCAGATGTGTGGAGTTCAAGAATCGCTGAACATCCAACTGCTGAGAACTGTGGAGTGGTGGGGGAAGGGGGTGGGTAGGGAAGGCGGGGAGCACAGGGAAACCAGAGTGCTTGTTAGAAGCTCCGAGCGGGAGGGATGCCCTTGGGAGGCATGTAGATGTCTTTGCAGCACTCCAGTTTGAACCCAGCTGCGCAGGGTATGTCACGTGCAGATTTTTATGAAGCAAGCACTTCTTTGTTTTTGAGTTCTAAGTCCTTTGAAGATCTAAGTGATTTCGCTGACTTCAGGTGGCCCTGGAAACCCACCAGGCATTTTGGTGAGCTTTGACCTGCAGGTGCGGTAAGACACAATGTCCTTGTGAGGCAGCTGAGAAAACAAGCACTGAGAAATTGTGCGATGAGCTCAGAACTGTAGACAGAATTGCAGGAAGGACTAGAATGTGGAAGCTCCTTTTCCCAGAGACTTTTCAGTCTCCTCTCTTCTTTCCCAACGTGTCTCGGTAGGTACATCTACAAGGAGTCCTTGGTGTCATTTTACTGTATCAGATCCAAATGTCTCTTAAGTGTCTGCAATTTCAGACCATGACTGTGGTGTTCTAGGTAGGAACATGTCCTGATCACCAAATGAGCACATTCAGGTCTAGAACTGGAAGGCTTTGTTTTCAGGGGTTGGGAGAGGAAGAAGCTGACAGCATGAGACCTGATTTGAGCCCAAGCGGTAAAACTGGGGAATGTGGAGTTGTAGGCTCTTTGATAATACAATCACGATCTTGTCATGAATAAAACAATGTGTTTTATCTGACCACTTCATCTAATAAGGACTTGCCTTCTCTAGATTCTGTCATTTTCAAAGTAATGAAATCTCCCCATCACCTTGAAGAACATAATTTGACCCGTGTGTTTGTACACACATCCATGAGAGCAATAGCTCTGGGGTTCCCAATAGGTCTGCTGCTGCTTATGTTTTTGATGCAGGAGAAAGGCTTCTATTAAGGTTTATTGATTCAAACAAATAGTTGGGAATAGTGTTTTTTGAAATGACTCTTCTGCCCTCTCTGTGGCATACGGCATTTTCTGCACTGAAAATGCTGTCGTGTGGTTTAAGTTTAATCACTTCAGAAACTAAACTGCAAAGAGGAATTCATAATGTGAAATGGGAGTGTGCAGATGGAGAGGGAAATCAAAATAGCTTTTGTGCCTCTGATACACATTCTTAGCTTATTTTGAAGTAGGTCTGCTTTATGGATAAGCCCTTTGGAACATTTGTATTTTTCAGGTGGAAACTTGTAACAGTTGATAGCTGCTCCTCTACACTGGAAGAGGTCAAAGGAGCAGTAACTTGCTCAGTTGCTGTGTCCACTCATTTGCATAGCCTTAACAGTTTAGGCTATATTAATTTCTGGTATTTGCAATTAATTGCAGACTTTTGTGCACCTTAGTACTGAGATAAGTTGAAAGAGTTGGAGTTTCTTGGAACTTTTCTCCTCCGTTTAGTGGAATTAACAGTTTTAGTCCATTCCTCTTGGCGTGAATCCCAGCACTTTTCCCTTTGCAGTGTTGTGTAAAGTGGCAGCAACTTGCAGCTTGAGCATGCTGACTGCTCTGTCTTTCAGTCCTGGTTTATTTTGAACTAGTTGCACAAAAGGCCAAATACTTTCTGCATGTTTTTTATACTTTCTGTTAATGCTTTCTATATTTTATTAACTCTTTTGTTATTCTGTTATTTTATTAACTTTTCTGTTAATACTTTGTTTAATACTTTCTGATTTTTTTTAATATACAAAAAAAATCAATCAAATGAACTTGAGAATAAAGGAGGAGAATGCAAATTTATGTGATTTAGAGTGAGAAGCAGAGTCTCAAGGGAAGGATATTTGGAATTTTGCACAACCCAAGCAATAGTAGAGAAGCAGTAATGTACTGAACCCCAGAGGCTAGTCTGAGTCTAGTGCTCTTGTGCTGGACACTGCTGATTCCTTTCTTGTGGTTTCTGTAGCCCTGCTGTCCTATTTCCAGACTCCTTTTGTGTGCCATACTACTCTGAAAGAAAAAAAGCAATATTATATACAAGCCAGGGTTCCCCCTAGTTTTTTTTGTTTGTTTGTTTGTTTTTTGTTTTTTTAACTGAAGAAGTTCTCTGTTGTCAGTGCTTACAGGTTTGGCATCTAAGTGCCAGTCAGAGATGCTTCTGGAGATTACAGATCGGAGGTGACATCCTCTCTTAAACCAAGGCCAGTGAAATGCAAATGTAGGGAAGTTTCTAGGCCGTCGTGACAGCCATGTAAGTGTTGATGCTGATTCTGCCAGGAACGATGTGCTGCCTTGAAGTCAAAACTGTTAAAACTGATCAGTCCTTGCAGGTCTCAGTGACCTGGCACTGGACTGTGAAATCTGTTTAGAAGAACATTCAAGACAATTCATCTAGTCTGGCCCCAGGCAACAGAGGTAGCATATTGCAGTGGGTTGGGTGTCCAGTTGCAATCAGTGTGGATTGTATAGGTAATGTAAAACAAGAGCTGAAATCCCATGCTAGATTACAGTGCTCTCATGGTCACTTTGTGCGGAGGGGTTTTGTTCTATTCTGGTTTTGATTTCTTGCTCTTGTTCTGAGTCTGCTCAGATAAGCCCAACCAGGATAGAGAGACCTCACTGCAAGAGAAGCATTTCCTCACTGAGGGTGATTTGATTGACAGTCACGTGGGTGAGTGGGATATGAGAATGCTCAGCTGTCAGGTCCACCTTGAAAGTTAGGAATAAGCCATATGGATGTGAATGGTGTAAAATACCACACAGTTTCTGAAGGTTTGTTTTATAACTTTCTATCTAATTTTCATTTGAAACGTGTAATTTGAAAAAAATATTTTGTCCACAATCTACATGTGACAAATGCAAAGCAATGAGCTTAACGTAGTTATATGAATTTATATAGGATAGAATCTCTTCTGTTTTAAAGTTGCATTTCCCCTTGGCTTCTCTGTTCTGAAATCGCCCCATTAGCCGGTGCGCTGGCTCATTAAGCGCGTTCCGCAGCTTGCCCGTGTGCCAGCCCAGGGACGGGAGCGCCAGGGAACGCTCCTCTGTAGCCGCCCCTGGGTGACGCCGCGGGATTTGGAGCCGGGCGCGGGAACCATCGCTCGGTGGGAGGCTGACGCCTCGCTTTGGCTCAGCGGCGGAACTTTGCTAAGTAGCTGGGGCATCTTGTCAAGGAATGGATACTAGGCGGCTGAGAAAAGAAAAAGAGTGTAGGAAAAGAAAAAGAATTAGGGCATTTGGATGCTCAGTTCCCATTAAAAGTAACGAGCAATGGGCATCGATATTCTCAAGTCAGCTTCCAAAACATCAATCTTGGTGCTCATGTTAATTCTAATTAATTAGTATTAATTATAAAAGTCCTTCCAGAAATGAGCCAGAGATCGAAGTGTAGAACAGTCAGTGTCTGAAAGCTATTGTTTAGTCATATTTGAACAAAAAATCACTTTATCTCGGTTTGGTGTAGTTTTTGAGAAAGTAGTGGTTTTGGGCAGTGTAACAGTGAGGTGCCAGTGGAGCAGCCAGCTGAGGGATGGGACCGAGTGGTGCAGTCAGCTGGCTGGGCCCCGCTGCGCGGGAGCCCTCGTGCCGCTGGGGCCTCGCGGGCCGGCGCGCAGGCGGCGACAGCAACGGCGAGGGCGGCTCGCTGCGACGCGACCGGCGCCCCGCGTGCCCCGCTGCGCCTCCGGGGGCCTCGCCGCGCGCTGCGGAGCAGGCGCTCGCTCCTGGTGGCTGATGTGCCGGCAGGCGCCAGCAGTCATCTCCTGCCTGCGCTCTGCGGGTCGGACTGCACTTCAGTTCTGATCAATTATTAAAATTGGAGGTGTAAATAGCTTGCTCTTTTAGTCAGATACCTTATGCCAGTCTAGCATCTAATGGCTGTGGACGAGGTAATTTTGTGGTCTGCCCTAGAAAGGGAAAATTCTTGCAGCGCTACTTTTGTATTTATGATCCCAGCTGGGAAGCACTCGAGTCCTGAAATCCCTCCAGATGCCTCGGTGGCACACTTTCCCCGCTCTCCGGGGGGCTTATGAAAGAGGAAATCTACATCTTGAATTTCTCTCTAAATGCAACCCCCTACCCACTTTCCTCATTTCCTTAAACATGTTTTGTGCATACTTAATTGCACGTGAAAAGAAAAACTATTTTTGCAGGGTGGATTTTGTTCCACTCTTCTGCCCTGCTTATTGTGTGATGTCAGTTTTTAATAGAGAAGTCGTTGCTGTTGCAAAGTAATCACCTCTCTTCTGGAAGAGGCAGCAGAAGGGATGTGTGAGAGTCTGGGTGCCACAGGGTGCAAGATGATTTAACTGTAGCTTTGGAACCAGCTCTGCTGTGAAAAATGGCGAGAGAGTAGAGCTCAGGTTTGCATAAGAAGCCCCTGTAGACAGAGGGCATAGGCTCAAGCTTGCTGGTTGCATGGAGGCTTCGGGGCTCTTGTTCAGTGTCATGGCCACAGCCTTCTAGGAAGTCACTGGAAAGTGCTGTGAGGACAGGGAATTCATCTTCACCTTAATATCTTTTTGCCCTGTATCTCTGGAAGAAAAATTGCTGATAAGTCATGATGCTGAGTACAAGCACCTAAACGTTTAAGCACAGCTGATGAGCAAGTAGTAGGTGTAATCTGTCCTGTCTTTCCCTTTTCCATGTTTTCCAGTGTGTTTATCAGTAAAAACGTGTCTTTGGGCCTTCTCATCCTGTTATTGTTCATTGTAGAGGATTTCTGGGAGCATTCCAGTCTGTAATATGAGCTGATGTATTACTTGGTAAATAACTGTGCAATCACATTCAGTCATTTAGAGAAAATGGAAGTGCTAATTATGGTGATGGTCAACTGCTTGGCTTGCAAACAATCCTGAATTCTTACTGTTTTCTTGATACTTAATTGGAAGCAAAGCAGCGTGCGTGGATTTTGTTCTGGGGCTCTCAGTCTTCTGCAGAATTAAGTTGGAAAAAATGTCTCCAAGAGAGATGTTTAAACAGTGATGAATGTGATCATTGGAGAATCTCAACCTTATCATTTCTCTTATTGGGATGATTTCCATTTTTAGCGTTAAAAAAACTCTATTTTAAAAAGCAAAAATAGATTTTTTTTTAGGCTTCAGGACTGATTAGTGGGATGTCTTGCGTAAGTACAGAGGTTTGAAACTAAGAGGGAAACATTACATGTCTCCTTAGAGTGAATTAAGAAATGTCAAAAGCCAGCTTAAGCTAGGCACAAAGCGAAAGGAAGTAAAACACTGAAAAGGATCTTGGAGTCAAGTAATTATATAAGTAGGAAATGGAGATGATGGGGAGAAGAAGTGCAAAAAAAAAAAAGACGGGGTACAATTAAATGTGTGATAAGTGTGGCTCCAAGACTAAGAACTTAGCCTTTGTTTTCTGGAAGGATGATTACTTTGAACCTGACCAACCTCATGTCTTCCTGGTTATTCCATGCTGGGAGCAACCAAAGGCGAGATGACTAGAGGCTTTGAGATGTGAGCAAAAGGTGGTAATTCCTATGTTCAAGGGGGATTCAAGGCTTTAAGAGTTTTTGAATATCCCTGAGAATGTTTCCCAGAATTTTGTCAAAACTTGTACATGAAGTTAGAGTAGAAATAGGGATTTTCATACATCTATGAAGTCTGAGTACTGTCTGGCTTACTAAAGAACACAAAATCTTTCAAGGCACAGACAGATATGCTAATCTGACCTCAGTAGTTATGCAGGACTGTAACACAAATTGGGAAGCAGAGAATGAGCAAAAATATAGAAATAAACATAACTGGAAAAAATGCAATATGGGGTTTTCAAAGTTTCTGCAGATTTATGATATCTTAAAATAATTAGGTAACTGATTTTCTTGACCCAAAATAAAACAAAACAATCAAAAAGAAATCTAATGTATTTGATGCCATGGCCTACAAGGAATTATTTGAACTAGAGGAGATGGAAATGAAGAGTTCTGATACGATACAAGCAGCTGTGTTGCAGGGAAGTAGCAGCTAAGTGATGCCATAAAAGGAAGAGAAAGGTTGGGTGGGATTATTAAGGGTTTTCAGGATCAATCAAACTTGGGGCCAGTCTAGTGACCTTGACTTAGAAAGAAGGAGAAAGTTAATGAAGTGCTTTTCTGTTACTAACACAAACTTGTGAGATATCAATAAAAGGAAGAATAAAATATTGTGCCAGAAGAATTGGATGACCTCAAAGACCAAGCAAGAGCAATGTTATAAAATGGAATGGAGCAAAGTACAAGGTTATTCTCCTAAGGATTAAACATAATCCACTTTGCTGTAAACTAGCTTCATAAATTAGAGAAGAGTGAGGCAAAGAGATGCGAGTAGCTTGGTCCAGATAAGACTTGCAGCATTTTCTTTGTCTACAGATTCAGTTCTTTTATGGCAGAAAAGAATTGGGTTCATCTAATGTAATATGTTTAAAGAAAACGAGTTTATAGTATTTTACAATA
>JAVCKT010037463.1:0-13134 GCA_032273925.1 Rhynchotus rufescens | reverse complement strand
CTCCAGGTGCAAGGCAGCGCCGCGTCAAACACAAGTGAAAACTTGCCTCAATGTGCCCTTTGGCCACCTGCTCCGTGGCTGGCAGGCACGTGTCTTTGCTCGTGCTGTGACCCATTCTGTGCCGTTTTCACGGTACTTTTTTTATGTGTCTTTGTACACAGGAGGCAATGTGACAGCTCTGTTGTCCACCACTAGCATTATAGCTGGGCCCAGAAACCCTGCTTTATGGTGGGATTTGGAGAGATCGAGGTTAATCCCATTGCTCTGGGAATTTTTTACATGTCATTTAGCTTCCAAGGCAGTTACCATGTTTTAATCTCACCTTTTTTTAGACTGTTTGCTGCTTTTCTGCATCGCTGGAACCAGATTCCCATGCAGTAGCTCTGAAATGGAGCAGATCCATTAAATCTTGCACCTTTTAAGTGCCTGGTTGCTAAGATTTTGTAAAGGATAGAATTAAGAGGCTATTTAAATGAATTCCCGACAGTCCTTCTGCCCCACTGAAAGCACTAGACCGCATAGCTGGGCAGCCCCACTGATAAAGTGTTTTCTTTCACTTTGTCATTCTCTACGTCCAACTCTTTCCCCAAGGTCTTAAGAAAAATAAGTGTTTTTCAAAGGCTTTTGTTGTTTGTTTGATTTCACCATTTTCCCTCTCCTTGAAATATTTAAGGAGAGTGCGAATTTGATTTTCATTTTCTTCAGTCAGGAGCTAAATGCAATCCAGGCGGCTTGTTAAGGATAAATATTTTTCTAAAAGAAACAAAAGGAGTGATGAAAGATGAGGTAGAAGGGGACCCCTTGGTCGCTGATGGGGGCAGCTGGAGTTTGTCAGTCACGGTGGTTCCTTCCTCTTTTGCCAGCTGCACTTTCTCTGGGAATAGCAGCATTTTCACCTAGTATTCCTGCTAATTAAATATCAGGTAACTTGACTGCAGCCCTTCTGCAGCCATAAAAGCTCTTTCCTGAGGTTCAGGTTGACCCGAGATCTTTCCTTGTATACCTCAGGCTGCAATATTGGGCTCTTCTTGACAGGAGAAAACTCAGCAACTTGCTAATTTTCAGGTCAAATTAGAACAAGTCATCTGTGAGAGAGATGCAGAGATCATGAAACCTCTTTAAAATGTCATTTCTTGGATGTGATCATATGGCATCCTGTCACCTGTAGTGGTGTCACTCTGCTATCCTGATTCAGCCGTAGGCACGTGGACTGGCATCCCTGATGTCCCTCATGACACTTGGACTCCTTTAGAGTGTTACAGACCTCTCTTCCCTGGTGGGGGGAAATGGCCTTTTCTAGATCTTGAATTTTCCTTTTTTTCTTTCCAGAAAGCTGTTTTTAATTGTTGGTGTTCCTTCATACCATGGGACATAGAGTAGCTCATCTGGGTTGTGACTTATTGAAGCGCTTGTACCTCTTGATCACTATACAAGGAAAAAACAAAAAGATCTCAAACAGATTTAAAATTAAAAAAAAAAAGCCCTTTATTCTTGGAATCTATTCTTTATTAAGCAAATACAAAGTTGCTATGCCTTTTCTGAGAACCGGGCTTTCAAATTGATGTTGCTTGTAACAGCTTGTTTAATTATAATGAATTGTCGTTGCATTTTATAACTGATTTCTAACATAACTGCTATAACACTTCAGAGCCTGACAAGGATGTTAAGATTCACTCCGTTAGCAGCGGGAGAAAAGAAGGACGCAGCAATGACGTTACCGTTATGCAGCTGAACCGTGTCCTCACTTGCAGTCCCTGTGGCTGATTTCATGTCTCCAACGTGTGAGCGTCACCAGGCACTGTGACACTGGAGGGATAAGCGGTGATTTCTAACTTCTTGATGAAGCTTAAATTTCATAGCGTGAGCATGAAAATACAAGGTTTTTTTTCGCCCCAGAACGGCTTAGAGAAATCTGACGATTTCTAGTCTGTTTGCTCCGTCCGCAATGATCAAAAAGTGACTGAATCGACTGTCTCCTTAGACGTTTGCTTAAGGAGACTCCTAACAGAAACACAAGAGCAAAATATATTATAATTAACCTGCTTAAAATTAGCAGTGGTCGTGTAAGATAGGCCTTGTCAGGCTGTCCGAATCCTTAGCAGACATATCCTTTTCATTTTTGAAGATAAGAAGTATTGTTCATTCTGAGTAAAACAAGTGTCTTGTCAGTGCTCTGAGATACCTGAAAATAGAGTTCAGTGTTCTATATAATTGCGTTTTCCTTGTGTTTGCATAGAAGTCGTAACATAGCTGGAAGATGATGCCAATTATAATTTATTATGCTGTAATTGTTACCTAAATGTTTTTGAATAAGCAAAAATCACATCTGTTTAGGAATAAGTTGCACAGCAAGAGAATTCCCTTTGAAATGAATGCTGTGTTCTCAAATTCTGTAACTGTACACATAAAACAACATATTTATTTCCCCACTGAGTCCATTACATTCCCAAGTCAAACTGCATCCTCTCTTCCCTTTCCATATTAAACCCTTTGATTTAATGGAGGTTTTAACTACTGGTTCTTTAGGGAATTTTCAGTAGGCTTTGCACAGATTAGGTTATTGGAAAGTATAGTTATTTGCTTGTAAAGTGGCAGTTCTGTGTCAAAATTGATTTTCTCTGGTGCTGCAATAGTAAAACAGATAAGCTTCTGCTTTGCATCCAAAACACACTGATATTCCTGCCATGATAGTTTACTTTTGCTTCCTACCCAAGCTCTTCAGTTATAGGCTGATTTTAAATGAAAAGGAGCCAACAGTACGCTGCACAGAATTGCATGGAATCAATCATTAATATTTCCATGAATCTTTGTTATCTTCATGTGAATTTACCAGTGGTGGCCATTGGTGTGGAGGAAGAATCTCTCCTTGGAGGTGCTGAGTGCTTCAGCTGAGGAGGTGATCAGTTCATCTCCCTGATAAGGCTGTGGGACCTGTGGAACCTTGGATGTTCCTTCCTATCCTGTTAAGAACAGAAAGTGAAACATGGAAAGTGTAGGGAAGCCAGAAATGTGAATAAAGAACAAATGCATCTAGCAGTTTCTGTCTGCGAAAGATCCAGGGATTTCCTAGCTGGGTGTTTTCGGCAGCTTCCACAGCTGCTGTGAGATGGACCTCTTTGCCTCTAACACAGAGACCTTCTGCACTTTTATAGTCTCCATCATATTGGAGAGAACGATTAATTCCTACTCAACGGAAGCGAGGACAGGCTGATGGTTTGGTTGCAGAAATGTCTTGCTCGCTGTCCGCAGGAGACACAGCGTTAGTAGGACCTGGCCGTGGTGTGTTCTCAGTGACAGGCATGGTGTGTTTAACATATGCTAAACTCCTTGAATTCTGCTTGTGTTAAAGCTTTGCTCTGCTTTTACATCAAACAGTGTTGCCCCACTCTCTGCAGCTTCAATAACCAGATTATGGTTAGAGGATGAAGTCCAGCAGAGGCTTCTGAAACTCCAGTAGGTCTCATCCAGACTGGGACTTTGCTGAATAGTCGGTAGTGTTCTCATTTCCAGATTTTTTCCACCTTCACTTAGTGTAAGGTTTCAGTTCAGTTCCTCTTTTATTCAGTAACAGTTTGTCCGTCTTTGTTGTTCATGCTGTTAACGGAACTGTTGTCGCAAGCTCCCAAGAGATTAATGTATGTACTGACTTCTATAGGACATTGCACCAATCAATGTTAACAGTCTTTGACAGAGACATAAAGGATCTATTAAATTAGATCCAAGTTCCTATTAAATTACTACGCATAAAGAGCTCGACTCACCTTATCTGTAGCAGAAATGAATGCCTGCTATTAAATCCCTCAAAGAAAGTTTTCAAGATGAGAGAGGAAAGCAGTGAAACAATTGGAAGGAAACAGTAATCTATTGACGTCCAGCCCTGAATATGCTAAAGGCATGCATGAAATGGGAGTTGGTCTGTATTGCAGCTGGGAAGGTATTCCCATCCCCACCAATCCATTCCCTCCCCCAGCATGCACATTTCTCTTTACTAACAGGATTAGAGACGAATAAAATTGAGGCAATTAAGAGATTCTTAACATTTGACCGGCAGTTGAAAGCAAATCAACCCTCCGTATTCCTACTGAAGAGCTGATGCTTAGGGTTTTATTGTCTGAAGTACTGGCTTGCTTCCTAAGAAAGAGGAGATACTTGGGTTAGAAAAAAATACCAAGGCCTGGTTCTCCCTGTATTGCTGCTTTTTCCCTTGCTCCAGATAAAACTGCCGCTTTTCACCCAACATTGATTGTGTTCCCACATCCACCGTGGTCTCAAATTCCTCTTACAGCATTAGAGGACGTCAGATTCATTCCTGTGATCATCATGGGTTAAGCACCCGTGTGAGTGTGCGATAGGTCAAACAAATGTCTGCAGACTTAATAAGGGACTGTCCCAAAATAGCAAGTGAGGTCTTAAAACAACGAGTTTTTGGTACTAGGCCCCACATCTTGATGTTACTCCTTTGGGGCCCTGTGTACTTTGCCGTTGAGGCAAAGAGGCTCTATATGTGTAGCCGTTTCCTACATCCCACATTGGACTTCAGGAGGCAACGGCACTGCCAGCGCTTTGGATATTGGCCTCATGTTCTGCTTGCGTGCCGGGACTCGTGCTGCTAGAAGAGGTCAAGTGCCTTTAAAGAGTAGAGGGTTTGCTCAACAGCAAATAAAATTGCACGCTTGGTATTGATGGTCTTCTAATTAAAGGCAGAGCAAATGTGTCTTGGGATACTTGTCTCAGTACGGATTTTTGTGGACCCTTAAGGAAGCCATTTGACCACTGAAGCTTTAAAGTGTTATTTCAGAGTGAAGAGAGCCATTCCTCTCGGGGTCAGGACTTCAGTTTGACTGACCCTGTATGGCACGTTGGCTGTTTGCACGGAAACCGGTGCAGCTGGTTCTCCTAAGCGTGCCTCTTGGGCCATAGCAGGACTTCAGCTCCACTGAAGCTGCCTACTGTGGGTTGTCCCTGTGGCTGTCCAGGCCATATGCGAATGGATATACTGGCCAGAAAAGCGGTGCAGGTGGCTTATATGCTCCTCAAGGGTGTAACACGAGCCCTTGCACACAGGTTCCTGTGGAATTGCATTAATTCATTCATCAACATGAGCCATTAAAAGCAACTGTTTTGCTAAGTATCTTGGATATCTTGGGTACTTGGATACTATCTCGGATCCATCTTGGATACTCATTGTCAACTTCTGTTAAACATCTGCCTGGTGCTGCTGACAGTGTCACCAAGGATGGTGACATGCGGTGCTGAGCTGTAGAAATGTGGTCGGGCAGCACTTGGCAAGGAACAAGCCCATGAAATCATTTGTTGTAGGTGAAGTTGGTTTGGTAAATGAAACGAGTGGGGGCAATACAGCTGCTATAAAACTGGATCTCCTAGAGCTAATAAAAGAATATCTGTTTATTGCAATCCCCAGTTTGTGTTCACCTTAGCTGCAAGTAAGGGAAAGAAAGTTTGAGGATATTTATGGATATCCGTGTGTGTGTGTATGTATGTGTGTACATGCATCAGACCTCGAAAGCAGCAAATGAATGGAATTTGAACCCAAAAAACCATGAGCCATGAGGAGCAGTGGTTTGCAGAAGTTGTTTCCTTTGAAGATGAGCATGGAGGCGCAGTAAAAGTGCAAGGAGGAGGAAGAACGGTGCACATATCCATACTGCATGGAGTCTCTGGTCTGTGCTGACTCCTGTAAGTGTCCCTTGGCCATGAACCCGCCATTAATTCAGGGCACTAGTAAAGTGCCCAGCTGGGGTAGTTAGCAGTGCCCTTGGATTGCTGTGTATAGATACTCAGTTGGGACTTCCACATCCATTCCGATACGCGGCGCTTGGCCTGAAGCCTGCAATAGTCGCAGGGAGCAGCCTGTGACCTGAGGCTGCAGCCTTGTTGCTCCTGCTGCTGCGGGCAGCTCCTTCTTCGCGGAGGGTGTTGCTGCTCGTGAAGCCCCCGTGCGCCGCCGCGACACTCGGTTCCTCGTACTGCTCTCCTCGGCTGCTGGTTTCGGGGTGGTGGCCTCAGCCCTGCGGCTCCGTAGCCACGTTTTCCTGGCCTGCGCTGGCACTTGCAGCTCCTCGTGGAGCCGGGCGAGCAAGTGGGCTCTGCCAGCTGCCACCAGCTCCAGCGGCCGAGGAAAGCTGTGTCCTGAGAAGTTGCCTGTGGCTTTTATTGATGCTCCTGCAACGTGCTTGCATTTGTGCACCGCGCTGGGACCCCCCACATCCCTTCCTCCTCCTCCTCCTCCTTCCTTTTTTCTTTTTTTTTTTCCTTGAATTACTAGCGGGTGACAAATAGCTACTGCTTTCCACTCCATTTCGCCAGGCACAGCTTCGTTCCCGTCCTCACGAGGTTTCTGACCTTTCAGTCGATGTCTTTTGCAGCCCCCCGGGGGCCTCGGGGGAGCTGTAATGGACTCACGCTAATTGCCTGCTGAAGGACAGGAGCGCTTCCTAGCAGGATGATTGGTGATCCCCCTGCGAGTACAGCTGTCCTGGGCAGGCAAAAGATTGATCTGACACACACAAACATTGCGGCTCGCTGCTCACCGCGGCTCCCCGAGCACGCGCGTGCCCGCGGCGCCGGCTCCGGCCTCCCCAGGAGCGCGCGGCCCCGCGGGGCGAGCGGCTCCTTCCGTGGGAGATACCCCACGGACTGCAGGATAAGCCCGAGATTTATGAAGTCAGGCTTGCGGGCTTTTGGAATTTATTTATTTGATTCATTGCTCTCGGTGGAAGCTTCCCGTCCGGCTTAGATGTGTGGCTTAAAATGTGTTTTTTTAACTTCACACACACGCATTTGCAAAACAAACATGCAAAAAACCTCACATTTGCAATATAATTCAAATGTGTCTTTACAGTTAAAGAAAGCAAAGGGATTTCTCTTGTGGTTCTTGGGCCTGCGGAGTTTGCGGAGCTCCATTCAAATGCTGTATTTCCTGCTCTGCTTTGCCTGCCTTTGAGCTGTGTTAGGCAGAAAGCTCCAGAGCTCAATGAGGAGCTCCACGAGCAAACATGCCTTGGTCTCTGAGGTCAAACTTTGTAATGTTATCAACTTACCCATTTTTTATTAGTCGGGTCAAACCTCATTTCTTGGCAAGCATTCAGCAGAAGGTGTTTGAAACGTGGCCCATGTTTTACCATTTCTAGCAAAGGTTTTGCACAGCCCTGGTTGCCATGTGAAGGTGCTTCTCTCCTGGAGAAAATCAGCCTAACTGCTGCTGAAGAGGTTCTTTCTTGGTTTCCTCATCCTCTGCCTCATGTTTCACATTAATCTGAAATGAGATCCTGAATTAAATCCCTATGTCCAGCCACACATGACCTTTGGGGAGGGTGAAACCAGACACAGGATCTCAGGTCTTCAAAAGATGCTTGTGTTCGTTACGGCTTGGACCGACCGAGAGCTCCTGTCTGAACCTTTCAGTTGGCTGGGTTGTGTGATGCCCAATACAACTGTCCTGCCACACACCAGCTTCTTGCTTTCATCCGTATTGGAAAATCTCATGCAGAAATAAGCTAGCCCTCACAATCAGGTAGGACAGCTAAAATTGACCTGTAACCAATCTTGCATTTTAGTTCTTTTCTGAAATATGTGTTGGTGAGCAAAGTGAGAAGGAAGTTCTAAGGCTGAGTTGGTCTGCCCCATCTGGGTTTGAGAGACATCTAACCACACATCAGAGAAATGTTATTTCTTCTCCTTCTTCTTTCTTCTTTTTTAATTTGGCCACAAACCTTTCCCACCCAGAGCAAGCACAATGGGCACTTGAACAGCAGAGTAAATAAAAGGCAAGGAGAAGTCTCTGTTTGCAGCCTGTGTGGCAAGAGGGACCAGCTGGAGCGCAGCCAAGCACACACCCAGCCCCGTCACAAGCAGAGCAGCTCTGGCCTCAGCGAGTTTTAGGCAGGTTCCAGTTTTAGGCTAGGAATGAGGTCTTCTTGCCATCCATATTGTCACTGGAGTTGGTTTTAGAATTAAGATTAAAATGCAAACCTTGCTGCTGTTTTCACGGGACGATTGGCAGGGAGATGGGAGGCCCGTGTTTCAGGAAGGCCGTGTTGTCTCACTGCAGCACAGTGGTTTGTCTGAGGTTGGGAAGCACTTACTGCTACTTGGGTAGTTCTTCCCCACAGCAAAACTGTTTATTAGTCAGGTCGTAAGTATAGCATCCAACATCCAACGTGCTTTGCAAAATAAGCAAAACCAATGAATATAATTTAAAATATGTAACTAGATAAGGAAAATGTCAAATAACTACTAAGGCTCAGAAACCTTGGTTACTTTATTTTTAAAAATATTTCATATATCTGCACATGGTAGAGTTCTCATCCAATACCTTAATTTTTTTTTTTTTATTTTTGTCAAATAGATAGCTTTCCTGCAAAGATATTATTAGTACTTTTAGTTTTGTCAGTGTTTGCCTGAAGCATAAATACAGAGGCTAAATATGGCAGGTATAAGAATATTTAGGCATTCATTTTCAGCTTGGTGTATGAGAATTAATGTGGCTTCCAACTCCCTGGTCCTCCTAAAGTTTGAGGGGAATTGCAGAGGGAGCCTCCCATCCACAGTGCTGCCAAGCCCTTGGGCTGCCTCATTTATGCTTGATAAGCAAGTGGGGTCACCTAATACTGATGGACTCTGGGGGCGCAGGAGCTAGGCAAGGCATCGGTACTAAACTCCCATGAGAAACCTGACCTGGCCCTGGCGAGAAAACTGAGATTATTTTCTTTGCTGGAACAATTGAACTCCCCAGGACCTTAAGCAAGGTTTGCTAAATGGGGGAAAAATCAGGGGGAAAATCAGGAAGTTTGCAGTGAGTCTGAACTGCATTTCCCCAGTCATGTCCCCTTCAGGAATGGACAAGATAACATATTCACACTGCCTTTGCTGTTGCCAACATCAAGATTTGGCCTCAAGGATTTGGAAAGAAGCGGGAACCTCCTAATGCTGCTTATGGGGCGTCCACGGGAGGTTGGTATCCATGAAAACCAAGCATCTGTGATTGCTCAGAGGTTCCCTACGTAACAGCTTTGGCTGACACCAGGTATCCCTTCGTTCCTGAAATTACTGCTCCAAAATCATCTGCAGCTGCTGCCGCATCCGAGGTAATTGGCCGGTGTTGCTAAGCCTGATCAAAACCACCGTGGCGAGGGGCTCACAGCGCCCTGGTGCTTCTCACTGGAACACTAACATGCATCTCATGTATTGCCTACCTGGAGAGAGAGATGTGATGAAGAAATCCCCTGCTGTCATTATGAAAAGTAAAATACTCTTTTGCATATTTGGTGGAATCTAGCGCCAAACTCCTGACCCAACCATGCTCTGAACATGGGCTGTAGAGCGATATCAAAGTCTAGCTGCTCGCATCTATCTCCAGTTCTCTTTCTGACACGTGTGTATGATTTTGCTCTTGGCCAGCTGCAGCTCCAAGCACTGAAATTAAACGTAGCGTGTTTTACAGAACGAATGGAAGGCCAGACAAGGGATTCTTGTTTCCAAGGATCACATAGCCCTTTTTTGGGGATTACATAAACTCTGATTCTATTAGAAGCTGGCAACAGTGCTTGAACTGCACACATACAATGTCTCATTTGTTTGCCAACTGGTGGAAGACGTTTGGAGGCAGCTTTTCTCCATTTGCAGCCCACTCCAGAGCCTGCTGCAATCCACGGATGGACTTCCACGGGCCTGGGGAAGCTTTGGAGGCGACGCAGCGCGCCGGCTCCCCGTGCCAGCTTGTGCTGTCTTGCTGCAGTCCTGTGCAATCTTGGTCAAGAGAGAATGGTAATTAAAACCAGCCGCCTTCAAGCCAGACCACATTTTTCTTGTCTGGTAACAAACTCAGTTGGAAATAATTTAGCTGCCCATATGTCCTGTCGCCTCTTTGCAGCTGACACGCTAACAAATGTGTTAGCGTATTACTTTGCAATTTCAAGTTATGCCATGAAGGGTTTAGAACAACCTACATCAGCCTTTGTGCCGTTCAGAGACTATTGGGAATGGGCGTTTCTCATTCCTGCCCCATCCCGTAGTATTGTTTCTTTTATGGAAGCAGATGACTCCTAAAGACCCTTCACAAGTATTGAAAGATCTTGCTGAATATATGTAAAAGTAAGGAATTTTATAACCATCTTGGGAACATCTTTTTATTAATATTTCTGTGAAAAATTTCTGGGAGCAATGCGAAGACTTCTCTGGAGCAAATATGTTGTTAAATCGCCCAACTGCTGCCTCCACAGCATTTGTGTTCAGTCAACAGTCAGCCGTCTTGTTCCTTCCCCGTCATGGCACTTGGGCAGGGTGGTGACTGGGGACCTTGTAGCCCAGAAATGAGGGCAGATGGACGGATTCATTGTAACTCACCCCGCAAGGATGTTTTCTCCAGCATTTGCCGCAGCTACGGTCAGTGCCAGGGTGCAGTGACGACTCCTTCTATACGTGTTTTCCCAGTGCATTTTAATTTCCCCATGAAACTTCTCTAATAGCTGGTTCAGAAGCTTTCCAAAAGAGCAAGTTAAAAGGTTGATAACAGACAAGTTAGCAAGAAATGCCTCTTTTTTTTTGCAGTAGAGAGTGGACGTTCCTTGGTGGCTATTGAGCCTCCTTACTTTGTGTGCAAAATGCTCTGTAAACTGCTGAAAATATAAGGATGGCTGCCCATTTTTCACTGCTTGCTTTAATAGATTCATGGAAAAGGAACTGTGTATATAGTTTCTCAGCAGTGGTCTCAAATTGCTGAGAAGTTCTCCATCTATCTTGAAGTAGAAAACTGCCAGGAATTCGTCAGTGCTGCCTGTCCCAATGAGGTATTTCAGGCCGTTAAGTGCCAAGCTTAGGCACTAAATACTTGAAATCCTTTGCTGGAGGGCTTCTCTGGGCTCCATTAATACTTTTTAGCTGTGAATATGGTGCAGATGGACTGGACAGGAGTCAGCCTGCTGAATGGGGGCTGTTAACAAATTCTTGCAGCCCTTATTGAACTAGCAATTACTTTGGGGTGAGCTATTTAAAATGATTGTGTAAAAGAATAGGCAGGCCAAAGTTCATATTTTTTCCTCACTATGATAGTTGCTGTCTTTTCCTTCCTTCCCACCTGCTTTTCGCTCTTCAGTGCTTCACAAAAAGGTAGCAGACTCTCGCTTCCAAATCTTCTTCCCGAGCCGTCAGGTTGAAGGACACGTCCAGAGTAACATGGGGCCTTTCTAGCAGGACACGGGTAGCGTGGAAGCTCTCCCTTAGGGAAGGGGTGACCCACTGACGGCTTTTATGGGCCATGCCGAGCGCCATCCCCTCAGCACGCGGCCAGCCGCGCGGACGCCCGACGACGGCACCGCAGGAGCCTGCGCGTGGTTTGCAAAGCAACCCCAGGGCAGCCCTTGATTCCTTCCACCGTGCCCAGGCTCTTGGCATCTTCATGATTGAGAAGGCCTCCCCTGGGAAGGCTCTGTCTAGTATTGCCTTTTAATAGCAGATATGAACAAATACCCATTCTGCTGTGTCACCTCTCTGGTCGTCTTGGTGGCGTTGCCCTCCTTGGGACCTTCTGCGGGGTGGTGGCTGCTCGACGCGCTGGGTCTGCAGGCGGCGGTTGGCGGGGACTTGTTTTTGCTTGGGTTATTCTTTGCTATTGTGCAAGAAGGCCGCGGTGCTTGTGGGTCTGGAGCGCGTGGGCGGGAGCCGAGGCAGACGGAGCGGGGCTTGACGTGCGGGTGACAGGTCCCCAGGTGCCGCCGCCGGGAAGCTCTTGATCCGCCTGGTTTGAAGTTGAAAGCTCACTAGGTCACACTGAAAATGGTTGCCACTGGGCATTTCTTTCATCCTTGTTTGTTTATTTTTTTCCTTCCTTTTCCATAAGTTTTTTCCACTCAGAAGACCCCCCAAAAGGCAGGGGTGGTTGTTGCTGCAGCTCTTCCCGCTCCTTCTTGCTCCTGGGCTGGATTATAACCTTCTCCAAACCTAATTGCTGTGGTGCCTCGTTGCGCTTTTCACTGTTGTACATCAGGGGCAAAGGAAGGAAAGGGGATCCTCGTGCCTTTGAGTCTGCCACACATCGCAGGGCCTAAGCTGCTACAAAAGGACCATTTAAAGCAAGCGCCAGGTGCTTCCAAAGACATGGTCTGTTTGTTATTTAGCAGCCTTCTGCTCTGCGGGGCTGGAGGTGGCAGCCGGAGCGAGGCCGAGGAGCCAGGTGGTGCCTCCGCAGCCATTGCTCCCCGTACCTGCAGCGTGTCCTTAACTAAGCAGGCATAAAGAGCAAGGTGGAAATTAATCTGAAGAGACAAAATGGTACTGGAAGAGCATCAGATTCTCTTACAGATGTCCAGCAACAAAGCTAAAACAGAGCTTCTTAGGTGAGCCAGGGAGGATTTCCTGTCCTGTGAATGCTGCCTGTGGTTTGCCACCCAACATGGGACTTGGCTTTGTCCCCTGTTGTGCATCCTGCAAGGATGCCTGCACAGCAGCAACCAGGAGAAGAAACGGGGGCAGCTTCTCCAGCAGGATAATAAAAAAATGCAGGCAGAGACAGAGCATCTGGAGCCTTGGAGTCATTCAGGGAAGTTATTAATGATGCAGTGCAGATAGGCATGTTGCGTGGTCCACCTGCCTCTGCCCGGCCCTGGGTATCTGATGTACTTGAAGCTACCAGTTAATGAGATCCACCGTGATGCCTCTTGGTTCTTGCTAATGTTTCCAAACTTCATTTTAACACTACAAGGGCCCTGTTCTGCTCCAGGCCACCTTAACCCTTAACTCCATCGAGTTGCTTGTTTTCACATTGGACTACTTGGGAGCTAAATATGAAAAAAAATAATGTCAAGCTCGTACGAGTGGTGGCCTCTGGCATTTAGAACATAAAACTGCACTGCGGAGTTTATTAAATCACTGACCTACCAGGTTACTCAAGGCAAGGAGCGGAGGTCTCACTTAAAGCACATATATAGTGCCCTGAAATAATTGGTTGTACACGTGATAAAGCGAAATAAGAGCTAAGACCTTTGCTGGGTTATGAAGAATCCGCTGAGCCTGGCAGGCTGGTGACCTGCATTCAGTGCAGGAAAGGGGAAGCGTGACCGCCCGGAGTGCCTCCATCTCTGCAGAGCATCACTGGCCCGGCTTGCATGTTAGTAGTGG
>JAVCKT010037461.1:0-12580 GCA_032273925.1 Rhynchotus rufescens | reverse complement strand
AAAAAAAAAAAAAAAAAAAAAAAAAAAACAGTTAAACACTAGTACTTTTCAGACAGTCTTCTGAAATGGCTTTTAATTTGTAAAACTGCATTTGGGAATAGCTGACTGGATTGGGACTGTATAATTGCAGCAGGGATGAGAGATACAGTATGGATACATTCATTTTAAATTGAGATAAATGGATTAAACAGACAGAATTACTGTCTTGTTGAATTATACTAGTGCTTTTAGAAACAAGTATTTCCATGTAGCTTCCTTTTCTTTCCTGTATCAAAATAGAAAATAAATGAAAACTCTGTAAGTATTCTGGGGACTGCATCCAGAACTGCTTCTTAAGTCAAAGAGTTTTTTGGTTTGGACATTTTATTTGTTTTTCACTGATGTTATGTAGATTATATCCTCTGCAGTTAAGAAATAGATACACATTAAATGACAAAGATCTACATAGATTATATAGAATATTTTTACAGTGTACATATTCCCTAACACTCTCAGGGCAAAATAACGTCATATGAGCGGGTCCATATTTGCATCTGATCATATAAAACCTATTTATATTAAATAGCAATTTGGATTCAATATTGTTATCTTTGCTACAGACCATTTCTTTTAATACATCTATTTCCATATGTTTTACTAAGCTAACTGTGGTATCTTACTTCATTAAGTAGCACATAAAATCACAAAACAAAATACTCAAGTAACTGAGCAGCAGTTTGTGAAGTCCCAAATATGCCCTAAATTAATTAGCTCCTAAGAGGTGTAAGCAAATGTACAAAGAATCTCTTTTATAGAAGTATACAGAAACTGAAGTCCAAAATTTAGTAGCTAGTGCAAATAATAAGTCAGCTTCTATATACACTGGAGACAAAGAGAAAAGGTCCTAATATTACCAGTATAGCCTGAAAGAGTTTTAGATACATTATTTTTACAGTCAGAATGGGAAGCAGGAGAGCACAGATGATCCACTAGATCCAACAGATTGTTTTCTGAAAATCTCCATGAATAGTAAGGAAAGGTTCTGTTGAGCCTTTCCTAAGCCCTTGATCCTTCTCTTCCCTAAGCCTCCCATTTATCTTTTTTTCATACATGCACCTACATATATCTTAGAACAGTATTATTTTGTCTGCATAGAGACTGTACCACGGGAAATAGGGTTTGGATCTGCCTGTTAACATAGAGGAAAAAAATGGGCAGGTATTTAAGAGGCGGGGTTTTGTAAGTGCTGGACAAATCTTCAACCAGTATTTTAAACCCATCTATTGAAATAGCTTATGTCAATGAAATCTGAGAATTATCACAGATGTTTTTGACATTATGAGCCTCTGTTGTCTTATTCTGTAACAACAACAGACAGTAACATCAAATAATAACATGCCTATTCCCCCTTATGTTTTTGACAGGACTATTATGTCGTTATTTTGTGTCCTACTGAGATGGATGCTCAGGTCCGAAGGGTATTACAAATCCCAATGTGGTCCCAAAGAGTTATCTATCTGCAAGGCTCAGCACTAAAAGATCAAGACCTGTTGAGAGCAAAGTAGGCAAATATTGACTAATACTTATTTTTTGCTTGTTTCACATCATGCTGTTTACTAAGTTTGACAGGCAACACAAGCTTTGTTAGAAGGAAAGCATGTGTACTGAAGAAAGCAGAGATCTCTTATGTAATCTGTTTTTGCTAATATATGAAAATTTTCAAGAGATAAATATTCGTAAGCTACTTATTTTGACCAAGCTTTTCTTCACTGTCTTTTCTGTCTCAGTTTTTAGAGGTGTTAAAACAAGAGTGCATATAAACAAATCAATTTCTTCCAGAAACAGTACAGAAAATTACAAAACTGCCAGAAATGCTAACATTTATTTCTGTTCCTTGAGCAAATGTGACAAATGTCACTAGTAATTCTACTGATCAACTGAAGGGATAAAAAGTAAACAAGGTAATGATTTCCCTTTTAAGTCATCTCACAGTTTTATTTCCTTACCCAGTCCAGACCAATAATTACAAGCAACTGTTCCATTATACCACCTCCTGCAGGACCCTCCTCTTGCCATATACTTCTAGGTCTACTCTGTCAGTTAATAGACAATAATAATAATTAAAACAAATCAATCATATTTCCTAAAAAAAAAAAAAAAAAACCCACATCCAAAACACCAAAAATCCTCTGCTCAGTTGCTTGAAGGGGGGAAGGAATCATACCTTCAAAGGAGGATCATATCTTCAAACTCTCCAAAGACAGATAAAGGTGATTCTTAGCAAATAATGGATTTAGGTAACCTGCACTCCTCATATAAGAACTTATTTCTCTCAAATTAAAATAAGCAACTAATAAAGATATCTAAAATTAAGGCAATACCTTCCTGAGAATTCATGGCAGTCAGTCTTCCCAGCAGAATTGTTCCAGCAATCAAATCAATCCAAGGTGCTGAGTGAGCTGTTTTTTTTCAAATGTCTGCCACTGTAAATAGAGCTACTTTTGTATCTGTTTAAAAATTGAAAATTTGATAAAGCTTTGCTCAGGTTTAAGATTTTCTTTAAAAGAGGCTTAAAAAGAACATTGTGAGAGGGCTGCTTTTTAAGAGATCCTTCTCATGTGGGATTTTGTTAGCATTTGTTCTACACACTAGGAGAAGAAAAATTAGGCTGTTCCCTAAAGATAATCATGAATTTCACTTATAATAACCTAGAGCTAGTCAACTGTGGAACTGTGCTTTTTCCTGCAGAACATGTAATTGAATGTACCTGTCATAGAATAATTTTTAACCTCTCCTGAGAGAAAAAGCATAGTGGGAATTTAACAGAATATTTAATATGAAATATAATCCAGAAGCTAAGCTGTTTGCTATTTTCCTTTTAATAAGAACATAATGTACTGAGAAGATAACAAGGCACACAGTAAACTCTTCTAATAAATAAAATGATTAGTAACAAAAAAGGCATTTCATTATCATAATTTATACATATATTATACATGAACTGCAATGTCAAAATAACATGAGAAAGGTTGCAATAAAAAAGTAAAGGAATACCAGAAGTGGGCTGACTGCATTGTTAGCAAATGATCAGAAAATGGAAAGTGCACTTTGTATGCCATAAATCACCATTTGACTTTACAAATATTATATTCATTCCTGTTTCCTACTTTTTGAGAGCCTCACTATGTGAACAGTATTTGTGTACCCAGGTTTAATAAACAGAATAAATTTTGTCCTGTGATACCACACTGGAGCTGACATTGTTCAGCTCCACACTGGAACTAAAAAGTGAGTAACGTTACTATGTTAGATTTCTTTCCCCCTTCATCTTACTTCCATTTTCTGTCATGAACTCAGGTTTTTTTTTTACCCCTCTCCTTATATGCGTCCTCTTTCTTCTCATAACCCTGTCACAAATCTTCATACTGTTAACAACAGTATTTTTCTTTATACTTCATCCTCTCACATTTTCTCCTCAGTTTACACTGTCCCTTTAGTTTCTGTCATTTTCTAGCAGTGGAACTACTGTTCTTTGTCTCAAATTCAGATTTTCTGGCATATAAAAATAGTGTAATTGCCAAAAAAAATCTTTCCCAATTGTTAGGACATCAATAACACTGTTCTCTCATAGAGAGTCTCTGGGTTCTAATAAATGTGTTCAATAGAGATGCTATTA
Source organism: Rhynchotus rufescens (assembly GCA_032273925.1). Lineage (NCBI taxonomy): Eukaryota > Metazoa > Chordata > Aves > Tinamiformes > Tinamidae > Rhynchotus > Rhynchotus rufescens. Next base: position 8,925 of record JAVCKT010037461.1, on the reverse strand, counting down.
GCATTTCTGTTGTCGACATTCAAGACATTTATAGAAAGTTAATCTCAGGCTGTTATCCTTGTCATCTGTGGCTGAAATGATTCAAGAAGCTTCAAAAAAAATTCAAAAAAGGAAAAGAATGACTGTGATCCCATTAGCCTCATCTAATTATGAAACCATTCAAATATACTGTTGATCCCTGTTTCCTCACCAGCTCTCATAAAAATCCATTCCCTCACTAATGTCACTTGTCTTTCAAGGCTCTCCTTGTCTTCCAACTACTAGGACTGCTTACTGAGTAAAGATACAGCAATTAGGACTTATTAATGATATAGAATCTTCTTCCCCAAGCTTCTTTCTCCTTGTTCTCCTTTCCAGGAAAATCCATTTTGATCATCCTGTTTCCCTTTGCCCAGAAAGCCCAGTTTTCATAAGCAGGTTGACCAGGTTCCTCTTTCTGTACTTCCCAACACCAGTAATTGGTGTGGGATTCACTTGGAGAGGATATTAAAAATTGAGGCAAGAGTGCAATAATGAGGTCATGAGACCTTCAGTCAGTTTGTTTTTCACCCCTGCTTCCACCTCAACTCCTTATTACATGACCTGCTGCACCTACTGTAGAATAATTGCACATCAGAAGTTCTCAAAGGACTGCAGCCAGAAAACAATTCATTCAACAAAAGCACACAAAGTCACTTGTTATTTATCCGTAACACATTCCATTGTTTACGTATCCATCATTCCACTAGCACTGGACAAGACAATTCTATGTTATGGCTGTTACCTGCCATCTCATATTCATTCTTATCATTAATGCCTCCTCATTATGGTACCTTTACGCAGTGAGGTACGATAAGTAGCACAGAGTGCTGCTACTTACCCACGTTTAAACTCATGGCAAATAAATATTTTGCAGAGTAAATATGCTGGGGCCACACTGATGTTCCTATTTTGGCACATCTTCCACTGGCATCAGAAGTTAGCTTACTAGAACCTCATCAAGAAGCACTGATAAGCTGTGAATTTTCTGCTCAAGACAACTGCTGCTGACATTCAGATAATGGATGAAAACAGATAGACTAAGCTTTCTCAGTATTCAGTTCCTGAGTATATATATGATTATGAACTGTGAAACACAAGTCCACAGAAGTATTTTATTTGCAAATAACAGGTTTTTTTTTCTCCGCCCCTTCTTCTAGAATGGATGATGCTGAAGCTTGTTTCATTCTGAGTAGTCGCTGCGAGGTGGACAGAACAGCAGCTGTAAGTTTTGCAGAAACAACTAACAATGTATGTGCATGCTGTTTATACTGTTACCAACCATATCCCCTCCCTAGCCTGAGACTTGTGTGCATGCAAGATTAAAATTAGCTGATTTACACAGAGGTTTCGCATGAGTGCGATGAACTTCTGCTCTCAATTAAGTTATTGGAAAGGCTTCTATTGAATTTGTTAAGGCCAGGTTTTCACAAATTGAGGAAATTAGATTTAATGTCTCATTTCACATGACGTATCTACTACTGCTTTCTTAGAAACTAAGTTATATGAACACTACCAATGAAGCTATGATTTTACAGTGTACGTTAGTTATATATTGAGAAATGATTTTTAGAAGCCTGAAGATTTATATGTACACATTTTCTACTACAGTACTCTTTAAAAACAGAGTTCATTGCTGAACTGTGTTTGTAGTTTATGAACTATTACACATTTTTGTGCATTTTTTTCTTTTCATAGAATAGCAGCATATAATTATAACATTTAGGAATCATTTCCATATTTTATATTTAAGTATATAAGCAATATCCTGATCCTGTACAGATTTGTTGATGCTTGGTTATTAATCACTCTAAAGAGTAGCACTCAGTCAAAAATAGAAGTTTTATTCATATTGTCTGGACTAATTGCAGTTTGCTGTCAGTGTCTAATTTAGAGAGTTATATTTAATAAAGCAGAAAAAAAGTACACCAGCTGGCTGGTATTTCCATTCAGGAGGTTTAAACTATCAAGTGCTTAGTGTGAACAAAGTAAGAATTGAATTCAACTTTATAAATCATTTAGCGACTAATATCAAGCAATCAATACCTCTAAGAATAACTTAATACTTTTCATATTTGGTAATAATAGATGTGAAAAAATGCAAAGATTCTTTAAATAAATTATGTTCATGCTAATAGTTATTTGCTGTCAGACTAGTTACTATCCAGAAAGGGCAGTGACATAACTATGCAGCATATCTGTGGTAAAAGAATAAAAATATTTTAGTATGAACTAGAACTTATTAAATTGGTGAATTATCTATTGACTGCAAATAACTGGGGAAAAAATCACTGAGGAAGAAGAGTTTATGAACTCAATTTCACCGTTTTCACTATGATTCACAAGGTAAAATTTTGCACACTTAGCTGTCTCTTCAGTTCAGTATGGAGTTGCATAGCAAGATAATCAAAATAGGTTTAAGAACCAACAGAATTAAATTAAGTTGTTTGCAAATTGCTTGACAACATCAAAGTTGTGTCTTCAAATCAGTTTATCTCAATTTAAAAAAAAATGTTAGGATAGTAATATTTGGAAACAAAGCAATGCACCTGTATAAAGAGTTTTAGTTTAATTTGTATTTGTTAATATTATCTTTTACAGACTACTGTTCTACTGCTAGATTATAAGGAATAGCCATTAGTTTCCTAAATGTTAAAATTGGGAATGAGTAAACATAGGAAATAAAGACTGTGTCAAATACGTAGAGCTTCTTAATGTATTGCCTATAACTTGTCACAATGACTTCCTTTGCCCTCAAAACCTATTTACCACCATCTCTATACCTATAAGTGAGTAGAAAAAAAGTGACAGAAGCAGCAAGAAAAGCTGTAGTTAGCACGAAGAAAAAAAAATATTCCCTTTGTAGAAAAATGAGCCTCTAGGAGCAAGTTTTATTAGAAGTAGCTTTTTTTTTTTTTTTTTTTTTTTTTTTTTTTTTAGAATATCACAATGCTGTAAGAAGTATTCTGCTTCAGAGCTAAAGATCCTGGGCTAAACTCTTCACTCACTGAACTCTCTTGAGAAATAAATCTGCTATGATATTCAGACTTTTCCTGAACTAATGGCATTGAATTCGATTAATCAGCACTAGACTCTTGAGTAGTGAGAGCCACTGAATGCAGCAAATAGTCCTAGAGAAAATGTTAAGTAAGGCAAGTACTCAGAATGTACTATTTGGAAGTGAAGGAGGTACTAGAGTATTTATATATAAGAACAGACAGTAATTCCTGCAAATACCTATGAAAATACTGCTTACTTTATGACACAGAAGAAAAACACCTTGCTTAAATTAGCTCAAAATCAGCTGATTCTGATTCAGCTACAAAATCTTGTTTCAAAGAATATACTGGACAATTACAAAACAGCTCAGAAATGAGAAATCCCATAAACCAGAGGATGTGAATCACAGCCATTCTTGTACTCTACCTTTCCACAGCTGTAAGGATATCTGTGCTGATGTAGGAGTCCCTTAGACATAAGCTGTACATCTCCACTCTGCTCTAACCCCTCCAAAGCTTACACCAAGAGACGGCAATTTTCAGCTCTGCCCAGATTTCCTACAGGGCAGCCAGTGGGCTCCAAGTATCTTCCATCCATTCTGGCCAATCCTACTCATTTTTGGTTTCACAGTTACAGCCAGCTACAGCTCTCTCCATGCAGCCTTTCCACCCTCTTGGCCAGGGTGCCCCAAGGAACAATAAAATATTTTGTCCCATCTCTTGAGATCGAGGCCATTGGCAACACACAGGTATCACTATATCCAGACATCCAAAAAGGGAGATCTTACTGAAGAAAAGATCCCTCTTATCTTCTGCTGGGGCAATATGCCCTTTTGGCTACCTAGTCATAATGGGGCAGCAGTTAGCAGATGGTTTCCTAGATAGAATAAATAACATGAATCAAGCTTTTCTTTTCCTCTTTATCTGAGTTTTGTACATTTTAAGAACTTTCCTCCCCTACAATCATGCCTTATGGGAAAGGACCTTGTCTTGGCAGCTCTGCATACACCTACACTTCCCCCTTTTGCAATACAGACCTCAACAATCTGCTACCAAGCAAATAATATTATTCGCACAGCCTGCTGCGGTGCACAGATCAATTTTTTGCCACTGAAATCCACCATCACTCTTTATAAGGAGTCGTGCCTTTGTTCTCTATGATTTTCAGAAAAGTTTTCTTATGCAGGTTTATACAAAATGAAAAAAATCCTCTTGCCACAGAGAGGATTCTTGCCACAGAGAGATGGAAGAGGATTCCCCACAGAGAGGATTCTCCCAAAAGATGGAATGATTCTCCATCTTTTGTAGATATTCATGTAAAGCAAAAAATAACCATTTTGATCTCTTAAATTCAGACTTTCACTTGGCCAAGTGCAAGCAGAAATTGATTATGCATGTCTAAACTCTATCCCTTATTCTGTCCATTCTACATTATATGCTACCTGTCAATAAACAGAGAAATGGCAAAAAAAAAAATGATAAGAAAACATAAAAGAGCAGGACTATGACTAAACAGTGCTTATAGTTCAAAAGAAGGTATTATCCTAGGCTTATGTTACACATTTATCAAAGTCAAGTATTTGCTACAGCTTTAGTAAATGCCACTCTCTGAATGAGTTAGGATTTTTCCAAACAAGAAATGTTTGCTCAGAAACCAGCTAATGAGAACTGGACTGCGTCCAGAAAGCTTAGCAGTTTCAAAAATGTCTAAGGAAGGCCAGCTTGCCTTGAGAGTTGAGAAAGAGCTTAAAAAGTTCCTTCAAGTAGGACCCAGTCCTGCCACGAGGGCTCCCCAGAGCCACTGCTCCCCAGAGAGTGCCACTGCTGCATGGCCTGCTCGCGCTGGCCACGTCTTGCCTCTCCAGCCTGTCGCCAGCCCGGCAACTTGGCACTCCTGGGGTACTTCAATTCAGAGACCTCATTTATTCTGTGGCTCCAAAGCAAATGGCATAAATCAGGAATCTGAATTGGAACAGTGAAATTGGGCTCTGAGGGTCAGTGTGGTTTGTGCTCTTCCTTTTTATTGTTGTGAAGATCCCCTTTTCCCATACCAGAATTTATACTTTACATAATAGGGTAGTTTTTTGTCTCTGTTTTTTGTTTCATCGTACTGCCCTCTAGAGCTTTGAAATGAAATAGAAACTTCTCTACTAAGGAATTTATGAATATAAGTTACTGTTTGACACTGAGCTAAAAAAAGTTCATTTTTAAGCCTATCTCAGTAACTGCAACTGATTTTTCACCCTACTTTGCCTGGGAGACTGACAAAGTGTTAGGAATACCCTAGATCCTGTCCTACATCTGACAGTTGCTAAAATAAAAGTTAAAAGACATGTTTAGGAGACCCCTGTCTAGAACAGCTCTTGGTACTCAGGGGATTTTTCGAAGTCCATGAGGGTTTTTCTCTCCTCAGCTGCAGTCCTCAGCAGAGGGAACTGGCTGTTTCTTGCCTGCCTTTGTGTTCTTAATACATTTAAGCACCACAGTCTGGTACTTCTCATCCATGATTCTCAACTGTAGCTCATAAGGAAAGTTCAACACCAGGTGACAGGCAGCTACTTTATAAAAAATTATCAGACCAAGAGTCTGTCAGGTTTTCCATCTCCTACTGTGCATTTTCTCTTTCCTGTCAAGACAAAGCTCTACCAAATTTTATTTTATCAAATGTCATTTTGACATCTCAGACCAAGATGTAAGCTGCTCATCTGCCACAGTAAGCAGGACAGTTATCCATTTCATATATGGAGGATTTTATTAACCATTCTTTACTGTTATTATAATTTACTGTATTATAAATAACAGTATACAGTAATTTAAATAACAGATACTTTCAGGGAAAAATACTTTGTTCAGACAAAAACAGTTATGCTTTAAAGAGAAAATAATTTTTAAAAACTCATAGAAAATACCTGAATAACCTGGAGGAAAACAGAAGGACTGAAATTATATTTGCTGGTCTAATTTTGGTTTATCACAACAAATTCAATCTTAAATTATGGATGTAATATATGGGAATGAAAAACACAATTCTCTTCGATTTTATTAAGCCTCAACTCTGTGTCAATGAAGTAGTTATTCAAGAAACCGTTCTTTCTCGTCTCTTTCAAAAGTCAATGAGGGCTGTGCCTGGCTGCTATGGAAAGGACAGGGAGGAAGCTAGTTATGTCAAACCCAATGTAATGAAGTAATATTATCACTGCAAATGACACTGAAGATTGTTTCCTTGATACAATTTGCATAAAAAGGGCAGATAACCTGTCTGCAACAACACAGGTTTTTCATATCTGCCCTAAATCTGCCTGCAGGCTTCTTGCTCCTATCAGTGCGTTAGCATCCCATTACCCAGTCATTTGCTACTTTCAAGGTGAATTGGGATTTAGTTCCCTTCAGACAAAGCAACAAGAAACCCAGATGCCAAGAATCATAATACAGGGTCATAAGTCATATGTGGAAGAAACAGGGTTGAAAAAGTGATTGTAAAAGAGGAAAGCTTAAAACAAGTTCTCCAATCTGCTGGGTGGCCAACAGCATACACATATAATCTTTCATAAAAGTGTTAATAAGATAAAACATATACTAATCTAGTTTACCATCATCAAAAGGTCTTATCCTTATGACTTCATTCCAGTATTTCTAGCAGAAAAGCTACTTGGTACCATCTCAATTGACATTAAAATATTATGGTTTGAAAATGTCAATTACGCGCTGTTCCAGGCAGAGATTTTCCCTTGTGTTCATGAGTCTGAAAGCTTTCCTTATTGCTGATGCTGCAAACATAATGAATCACTCTTTATATTCTGTCTTTTAATAGCACCAATTTCATGACTAGGCAAGGCATTTCAAACCAAATATTGTTTCCAATGTGGAACTCTCAATTATTCATTTTTATTTCTGAAGTAAATAAAAACTATGTTGAAATGAACCATATTTTGTGGAATTCAATATATTATCAAATACTTCTGTGGGATAGCAGCTACCTGTATTTAACTCTCACTTGACATATAGTAATGAGCACAAAACCTCTATCTGTCAATCTGTTGAAATCCAGTGGCCAGTAGATGGTAAAATTCTGCTGTCAGTTATGAATATGCTCTAGCAGCACAAAAATGCAATTCCATTTTGAGTTTTGGTGTTTGGCTGATATTTTGATCCTTGGTGTTTAGCTGACAACTTGTGAGACTTACCACTAATTTAACATTTTAAAACTTATATCTTTATTCTATATTACTCAAATGAGGAGTCTTTTTCTAAATACACTAATATATCCATCCAGATTAATTATGCATGGCTCATCACTACCATCTAAGAGTTTTCACACACGTTTTCCCAATCAAATGTCAGCCCTCTCAAATTAAGCTATTGCTGATACTTGCAAAAGGATAAGAGAAACAAAATAGCTCACATGCAGAAGATTTTCGGAAAAAATCGTCTCTTGCTCTTTCCAACAAGTAAGACAGGAGATCACAACAGGTTCATAATAGTATACTACAGACAGGAGAAGAGCTTATAGGAGGTCTTCAGTCCAATAATCCTTCTCAAAGCAGGGTGAGCTATGGGCTCAGCCGGTTTTCTGAGGGGCTTTATCCAGTCAGGTCTTGAAAAGCTGCAGCACAGCCTTTCTGGACAACCTTGCTTCAGTGCTCGACTATCCTAATGGGGAAAAGGTTCTTTATATCCAATCTCAACCTCATTGCAACCTACATGCCTTGTCCTTTGTCTCTACCACGCAGCACTGTGGACAAGTGCTCCAGCATCCTGACCATCTCGGAGGCCTTTTGCTGAACTTGCTCCAAATTGGCCATGTTTTTCCTGTATGGAGGAGCTGAAAACTCTACCCAGTATCTGAATGCACTCTAACTTGGTAGAGTAGAGAGGGATAATGACTTCCCTCCATCTCCAGGCTGTGCTCCTGTTAACACAGCCCGAGATGCTGTTGGTTGCCCTTGCCGATGGGGCACGGGGCTGGTCCATGCTCTACTGTCTGCCCAGACCCCGAGGTCCTTCCAGAAGAGCTGCACCCAGCTGGTCTCCTGCCTGGGCCAGTGCAGGGTGTTACCCCATTGTCCTGGATCTCACTGTCATTGCCTCATACTCTTTATTTCATTTTAGGATCATCAAACCATTTTAAGAGCATGGGCAGTTAAAGACTTTGCTCCAAATTGTCCTTTGTATGTCCAGATATTGAAACCCGAGAATAAATTTCACATCAAGTTTGCAGGTAAGTGCCATATTTCAGCCATGTAAAGAACTTGCTAATATTCTTTGGTCATTTGTTTTATAAACACGTAAACAAAAAAGTCAGATTCTCTGGAGATATTTACTGCTGAAAAAGAGTCTCTAAAAAGAACAAAATACTGTAAAAGACTATGCAATGTACCTATCATAACAACAGCAATATGTCATGCTTTGCATTAATGCCTTATTCATAAGCATTTAAAGGACTACTGTATTCACACATTCTGTTTTATAATGTGTTATATAGAATTGTTTCATATATAGCACATTTTAACTGTATAACTAGAAAGGCAGGTTGCAGCATCAAGATCAGCTTGCTGAATTCGTATTTTTAAACTATTTCTATTGTTTGAATCTTACTATTACCAAGAGCCATATGGAAATAACAGGTAAGAAAAGGCCAAAAGTCAGCTACAGAATGAACTGAAAAATGATGCTTGTTCCTGTGTGGTTTTTTTTTTAATGGTATAAAAACCCATGATTTTATTTACTTTCAAATATTTTTGGAAAAAAATATAATTTATTTCTAAATCCAGTAAAACAAGTATCTCAGAAACTAGGAATAAAAAGCAAGAAGATGTTAAGAAACCCAAATAAAAAATTCCCTCATAAGAACAGATTACAAGCTTTTGTATGGCATATCTTTTTTTTTTTTTTTTTTTTTTTTTTTTGT
>JAVCKT010037459.1:0-26318 GCA_032273925.1 Rhynchotus rufescens | reverse complement strand
GGTGCTTGTGGCGCCTGCGAGCCGACCGTTAACGGCCCCGAGGAGGAGGGGCGCGCGCGCCGCGCGGCCGTTAACGGTCACGCTGCCCTGCCCCCGGCCGCGTGCGGCCCTGCGGCTGGCGGGCAGCACCAACCACCGCCGTAGCTGTGCTCCGTGCACGGGCAAAGGGAAAAGCTGCCCGTTTTAAACCTGAGAGCGCCCCTGGGCAAGCACCCGCCTTTATGGGTCACGTTTGGGTCGGAAGAGCGGGCAGGAAATCTGAGCACTCTGATGGTAAATATATTAAAAAAGGAAGAAAAAAAATCCCACTTAAATACCTGTTTGGTAGTCTGGTTCAATAAAAGACTACTTAATACCTGTTTGGTAGTCTGGTTCAATAAAAGACTACTTAACTGCACTTAGAGAATGAGCCCTTGAAAGCTTTTGTTCTAACCACGTTCGAAAAAGATAGTAACAGAACATTGTTAATAATATTATTTCTTTAGCAAAAGCGATGAAGATCTGTGTATCTTGTCACTGAAAGCGTAAGGTTTCTGTTTCAAGCACAAGCATTTTAGCTTTTAAGACCTTCATATCCCAAATTTGAACTGAGAAGGGACTGAGGTCATCTTTGAAACCTGGGCTGAAAATGGCAACAAATTTGTGAGACTTCCTTGAGCATGTAGGTCAGTTGTTGCAGAATCTTCATGGTAAGTCAGGATAGCGCTTCATTTACACATGCTGGTATATTTGGATTGACAGGGAACTAGCATTTCAGAAGGGATGCTAGAGAATTTTAGAGAAAAGAATTCTCAGCTAATTGCTTGGAGCTGCTTAAAATTGCCCTCGTGTTTCAGGAGGTGTTAATCTTAGAATCTTAATTAATGCACACTCATAGTTCTTTTTCTAAATAGAATTCAGGTTCCAAAAATACAAGAATTGGGATCCAAGTTAAATCCTTTCATTCTGACAACCCTGTAGCTTCTTAGCCTATGCATGTAAGTTTAACTTTAAAACAAGGTCCTTTATTATATCTAGTATGACTATTCTACCTACAAGAACATAAAGATTCCCAGTGCTTTGACATATACTATCCAAAAACACAGCAGAGATTTGAAGCTATTACTTTAAAAAGAAATTATAACTGCTTTGAACATTTATGTTCTTTCTCTGTACATCCTGCAGTGGAGGGTACCAGAAAAAAAAAAAAAAGAGCTCTTATATTCACTGAGAGGAAAAGTCTATCATATCAGAACTGAATGGGATTTCCCTTTTCAAGTTCTAATAAAATTGAAGACAAAATGCCCCTTATATTTGATGTTTCAGTTCCCACAGGCTGAAATTAGCTTGGGGCAAACTTAAAAAAAAAAAAAAAAGAGAGAGAGAGAGAGAGAGAAAAAAAAAAAAGAAAGAAAACCAAAGCTGGTAGCCTCAGTGCACAGAGACTGCTATTAAAATGGTGGAAGCAATTAATGAATCTACATTAGCCAAACTGTTCAGAGCTGTAAAATACTGCACACCCAAACGTTATAGAGAAAATAATAGGTAAAATTGCAGGAGGGAGAATCACTGTGCAAGTATTTTATGTTAATGATGACTCAAGTGAGGTCTAGAAATTAGATACTTTCAGAGGCATTTAATTCATGGCTGGTTAACTGTGTGTTAGCATTGCTTTTTTTTTTTTTTTTTTTTTTTTTTTTCCCCTGCAAAATGAATGTTTTGATATTTGCTCTAAAAACAAGTTTCTTCACCCCCTGAGTGGATGAGCTGGGAGTGTCAGCATTCAACACGAAAGTGGATATGCAAGTTCCCATTCCTCAGCCCTGCATGAGGGAATTGAGGCCCTGGAGGCAAGTTCTGTAATCTTTAATTTGAAGGTTACACAGGACCCCAAGTGTAAAACAGTGTTCTGAATACCTGTAGACCTCAGCTGAAAGTTTGCCACCAAGCTAGTAGCTGCAGAGGCAGTTCTGACAGAGCCCAGAGGCAAACCTTCCAGTGAATAATATTTTAGTGTTGAAAACACAGATATCTGTAGGTGGCAGCTGAAATATGGTGAGATTTTAAGAGATGCCAGAGCTGATCTGGAAGATACTTGTGCCAAAAGGAGCAGTCACACTCCCAGGCATGTGCTTTCACCTTCTTTTTTGTGTTGGAAGTTGTTTGACCTGCTGATGAGCTGGCACAGCTAAGTGAGCAGAAAACTTTTTTTTCTCCTTTTTTTTTTTTTTTTCCTGAAAGAGTGTTTTTAATTTGCCTGTTTAGACAGTTGAATCAGCTTGCTAAGATATGAGGATATTATCAGAACCCTTATAAAATGGGAGCTAGACTCCTTTGACTATGGAGAGCCAGGGATCGGTTAATTTTCTTTGTGAAACCCCATTCTTAGGCTGCTCATGTGGCATGTGAGGTGTTTGGTCTTCGTTCACAAGACTGTGGCTTGGCCATTACCAGACACATATCAGGTTGGTCCTGGTGGGCAGCTGAAATGAACAGGAGTGGGGGAGAAGGAGCTATGCTAGCTAGGGTAGATACACATACATACATATATGTTTTAGCTGACCTCTGGTCCTAGAACTCTAAACATGATTTCAGAAAATCCTTTCCAACTGCGGAGTTAGCCAGCATTGATAAAGGTGCTTGAGAGAGGAGTTTTACAGTCATTGCATTACATTCTCAAAAATAGGCATTAACACTTCTTTTGGCAGGGGAAAGTTACTCCTGAATTATCCATATTCACGATATGTATATCTATACAAAAACAACATGGATGTTCATGAGGATGAATAAGAAACCCTTGTTTAAAAAAGAAAAGTAGTTGTGTTTTTAGGGATACAAGGCAAATCTGAAAATATAGAGAACAAATACTTTTTTTTCCCCATAAATTTTACTTGTTCTTCGTGCAAAGCTCAAAATGCAATTAACGTGGGAATGTTAATTGCAAGTAGAAGTAACATTTGTAATTGAGAAGCAGCTTACAGTGAAACCTGATTTAATTAACAGGAAGGGAAAAAAAAAAAAAGATTTCTGTCTAAGAAGTCACCTTTAGAGCAGACAGGCTGCTGAAGGCAGATATAAAGTGTGAAAAAGCTTTAGCATTCCATGAACTGAGCCTTAAAAACTTCCAAACCAGTTTTCTCTATAGAGCACATTTTTTGGTATAAAATTAAGGAAGTCTTGAGCAATTTACACAAGATAAGATTTATCTTCGGATTCAACTACTACTGGGGCACTTAGGGCAGTGAAACCTAAATGGAGGCCTAATTTGTAATTAGCTTGTGCTAATTACTTATCACAGAGTAAACACAACCATCTTTGACAGCACCCTGGGCAGCTGTGCCCAGTGTTTTGTTGAGAACAGGCACAAAGATGATGCCAGTCCCTTCTGTGCCTGTACAGCCTGTGTTACTCTAATGTGAAGGAGCTGATCTTACACAGAGTTACACAGATGTGACATCCCGTTAGTGCTGAACAGCACGTGCAGGGTCCCCTAGGAATCCCCTTGTAGCTCTCTGTGCCTAAGGACTGTTGCTGTATTTACTAAGCATGTATTAATGCTATAGGTTTCTGAGTCAACTTTCAAAGTCAGTTTTTCATAAACGATTATTTTAATTTCACATGGATTTAAAAAAATCACAACATTGTAACTTTTTGATTCTTGAGATGCATTCAGGTGTGTGAGCGCAGTTCTGTGTAACTGTATCTGTAACTTCAGCAACAATTCATGGATATATCTGTGCATTGAATTTGTCCTGCTTAAGTTTTGGGTTAAGGTTCTATACCACTCACACAGTTATTTTCTTAATCTCATAACACCGGGGGAATTTCATATTACCAGGCTTTGGGTCTAGACTGTGGCTGGAATTACATGTTATTGAACGAATCAGTGCCAGAAAATCATACATAATCATAATGGAATGTGTACCTTGTTGCACAAAAAGTGCTACATAAGATAAAAATGCTTAGGCAACAATACCTTGTGAAAATACAACTTCATGAGATTCAAGCATCCGAAACATAAACTCAAGAATCCTAAACAGTCCTAAATTTAAAGATGTATGATACGTGTTACCATTTTTTTTCTATTCCAGATAAAATGTTTACAAAATATGAGTGAAGCTTTTTGTTTCTCTGCCTTATCCTGTTTACCCTCACTGTCTTAATATAAGCATTATTTTTAACTTGAATTTGGAAAAAAAAAAAAGTTCAACTGCACCTGCTTGTGTCATGAAATCTTCTCTGGGACCTTACAGATGCAAGAGGCTGACGCTGCTGCTGCACGAAAGCAGAGAGGGCCAGAGCCTGCTTGCGGGCTCAGGAGACGGTGACCCTCGTGATGGCACAGCCTGAAGCTCCTGCTCTGCAGCCACAGCCAAGGCACAGGGCCCTGGTGGTACCGGAGGAGTTGCTGAAGACAATAACTGAACCTGAACCTGCAGGAGCACCAGGAGAAGTGGTGAGTAGCAGGAAACACCCTGTTGTAGGGCACAGAGCCCCCATAATTATCAGACCTGATTGATTAACTGGATCATCCTTTTATTTTTACCATATATTCTTCTTTGCAGCAAAAAATGTTTGAAATAGCTCAGTAGATCAGATAAAGTAAGACTTGCTACTAGCCAGTTAGTGTGTAGAATATCAAGCATATTGTTGTCAGGCTAAGCACCACGGTAAGATGGTCTGCAAAGAGCATTGCCTGGGAATGTTATTTTATTTGGGTACATGAAAGTCTCAGTGAATCTGCATTCCTGTCAGCTTATACGTTTTTATCTGCCCGAAGCATTTGCTATTTGTAAGTCAAGCTGCTTTTTCTCCTTGCCATATTTTTCATCAACCACCAGTTCTTCTTTGGGTGGTTCTGTAATGTCTGTTACTGATCTAAATTATGCAGCACCCTATTAAACAGAAAAACTGACATGTATATTGTCAGTTTGTCACAAAACTACACATATGGCAGAATGATGGCCCTTTGATATATCCCATTTGATAGGTGTATTTCAGCCAAGTATGCTCATCTTCCTGAAAAAAAAAATCCAAACATGAAAACATCAATTTCATAAAGCTGTTTGAGTTTAGGGATTTTTTGACATTTGAGGCTTCAAGAAAAGATCAAGTGAATGGTACACGTTTAAAATAACAGTAGCGCCATAGCACGTTCGGTTCGTGTTCTCCTTTAAGCATGCTTGTTGTTTTGTTTTTCTACGATGGTGAACATATGTTTAGCTTGGTCTTTCAGTATACAAAAGTGCTAGAAATAGACATGTAGCAAGAGATACAAATGAAAATAAGCTGTTTTTGCTGAGTGCTTTCACAAGAAATAATATGCCAATGAAAGTCTATTTGTATAGCTCTTGCTATGTAAGCTTGTTTCCAATATCATACCTTTTTTCTTACAAGTAAAATTCCAAAGTTTTGCATCGGTGCTTGTGAAGGGGATATAGACCAAGTATACCTTTTTCAACAGAAGTGTTACTACTCTTGCAAATTAAATACGAGGCATCATCTTCAAATGGTACTTTCCTACTGCTGCTCACAGTAGACTGCCAGTTCAAAATAATTCAGAGATTTCAGTTATTTTTCTTAGTTTTTGCCCAGACTCATGGCAGGTCAGGTCAGGACATTTTTCTGCCCCTTGTGATCAATCAGGAATTTTACTCACTGTATAATTGCATATAAAGCTGCTTGCCAAGGTCTACATCTGGCCAAAGTCTCAATTTTGATAGCGTGAACTGCTTCTTGTTGAAGTGGATTGTTAACATTAAACCTGAAAACAGCAGCATAAATCTTGCTAAGATCTAGAGGTATTTCAGGGCATTTTATTTTCCAATAAAACTGCGCATAGAAATAAGAATTTAGGAAATGCCTACTTTATTCAGATTCACACTTCAATTTAAGTTGAGCTGGTTTTCAAGTACAGGCATACCAAAAAATGTTTGCTTTAAACATTTCATAGATTATAGATATTGTTCTCAATCCGCAGTTCTTTCAAAAATCCACAGTACTTGCCAAAAAAAAAAAAATGCTTTCATCTGCTTCCCATTGCTACACCTTTCAGATTCATCAGGTAAGTTCTGGCTTACGATGATATTTTTAAGGAGGTTGTTGTGTAGTAGAGGCAAACATCTGGCAGAATACTGAAACTATTCCATGAAATTCTCTCATCGACATCTGTAATCTCAAAAATGAATCAAAATGCATTTAAAAACAAAGAGCACTTTTATATCTCTACCCAGAACCTTTTTGGAAAAATGGTTCTAGCATACGATTTCTCTATTAGTGAATTATTTCTCGAGCTTAAATAGTAGATCAAATCTTAAAATCCTAAACATGCTGGAATTGGTGGATGAAATTTCACTTGTCATGTAATAGCTGTTCAACTATCTTGCCTCAGATAGGGCAGCAATCTAAAGCCAGCATTGTTACATTGAACCAGTTGTGAGATTTTTGCATATTATTTTTCTGATTGTTTATAGCAATCACATGAAATAATGAAGATTGTTGCATTTAGCATAGCAGTATCAGTTACTGCTAGAGAGTCACAGCAGATATGAAAGCATATTCTATGAAGTTGGCCTTTTTTTCTTTTTCTGTAAAACTCTTTAAGTAATCATAGCTGGATCAGTGTTTCTCAGCTTTCACTTCTTTTTCTTTATTCCAAAATAAAATGGAGTGAGCTGACAACCAGTAGCATTTGGTAGTACTTTGGCTCTCTAGGTGCATGCCAACAACAGGAGAGCACCAGCACCTCTGAGCGAGTGGGGAGCTCCAGCAGGAAAAAGGCAGATTCTGCATCCAGTTTTCCTATCAGCCCAGCGTTTCCTCAGTCACCTATGAAGTCCATATTTGCCTTCCACTGCCTGTATTACAGAAATAGTTCTGCTTCCAAAGGGATTTTTAAAAGGCCCTCTTTTAAGCTGAGTGCAAGTTCTAGATGTGTTTTATAAATTGCTGTTATTGAGCAGTTTGCTGAGTATACATTTAAAATCAGTACTGTATGAATGAGAGGAAAAAAAGTATTTTACAGGGCAGCTTTTTTATTTTTACCCTGCTTACCCCACTAACAGATACCCTGCAGTCATCTGCCCTCAAACTTTGCTCGTGTGGTACTACGCTGAGTCAAGTAATTACC
This sequence comes from Rhynchotus rufescens, assembly GCA_032273925.1. Taxonomy (NCBI): domain Eukaryota; kingdom Metazoa; phylum Chordata; class Aves; order Tinamiformes; family Tinamidae; genus Rhynchotus; species Rhynchotus rufescens. Next base: position 19,210 of record JAVCKT010037459.1, on the reverse strand, counting down.
GCTGTACTATTCATAAAGCAGAAGTCATTTGCTCCGAGCTACTTCCATTATTCAAATCACCGAGTGCATTTTTGTACTTTTAGAATTAAAATGCAATAGAAAAATGTTTGGAGGCTTTATCTCTTCCGGCATCATTTCTAGCCTTTGCAGGCACTCAAAGCGGCAATCATTTTACATTGCAGTTATTCGTATATCTTTTGCTCTCTTGCTATTTCATTTTGTTTTCCAGGGTTTACTAATATGCCAGCCAGCCAGCTGCTAGAATTTCTTCCAATATTTATTTGAAAATCTCACTTTTTCAGTAGAGGAGCTGTGGCTTTCAACAAAGCTCTGCTAGCAGAAACCTTCCCAGCAGAAATATCTCCCCATGCTCAGAAATGAACATTGGTTATTCTATTGTTAAGAGAAGTCGTGGCAAACAAAAATCAAACATGCTGAAGCGCAGGATGCTGGGAGCCTTTGCACGGTGCTGTCAGATCATGTATTTTACTGATGCACTTAAAATTCACTAGAAAGCTTTCTCCCCTTCCCCCCAGAAACCTTTTTGCAAATCATCAAAGCCAGCAACTGAGCAAAAGCCTCACTGTAGAGCAACTGCGACTAGTTCCACTATTAACTCTTATTCCATTAAGGAATGTCTTAAGAGACATTCCTTAAGAAGTTTATCCAAATCATTGTTTTTACCAGTCTCACAAGTGAAAGTGAATAATCTGTTATCATTTTACTAGTGAGGAACACAAATAGCCAAGCAATTTGCAGTATCCAGACATTTATCTCACGATCGTATTGAGTGCAGAGCCGTATTCCTCCTCATGTTAGGCAACTACAATATAGATGTTTAAACTACGGTTGGTGCTTGTCTTGCTGTCCCAAAGTTTCGGACATGCTAAAAAAACTGCATCATTTCAGTAATTCACAGTTGCATACGGAGCTGATCTTGGCCATCTCAGGACTGCTGCAGGCCTAGCTGCACCACACTCTTCTCTTGCATCTTTTTGGCTACTTGTTTGTCATATAATGTCAGCTCGGACGCAGACAATCTCCTACTGCTGCTTTGGTGTATGGCATAGGGAGAACCCAGTTTCACGAGAGACTCACAAAGGCTGCTACAGAACCTTGCAGGCATATTCCAAAATCTGCATTGACAAAAATCAGTGGTAAGAACATGCTAGAATACATCTCTCTGAGAAAACGCACCCAGTCAGAAAAGCAAAAGCTAAATCCAGCGTATAGGATCCACCTAAGCTTGATCCAGCCTTAGGTGCCCGATGGAAAGGTGCTAATGAAAGCCAATAGCAGGGCCCAGGTCAAAGGCTGAGGTGCACAGGGAGGAGGCACACCTACAAACAGCCCTGAAAGCCAAGAGCATAAACATTGTCTTCTCTGCATCAAACTAAGAAGCCAGAAGAGGCTACAAGAGCCAAACGATGGAGTGGGAGAGGGGGATTCCCTCCCAGGGGCTGAGCACAGGAACAAGAAACCTCAGGAGGGACTCAGCGCTCAGGGTTGTTGGGGCTGGAACTGCGAATATGCTCGGGTGCCCTTTAGGGAAAACTCCAGCAGCACTGTCGCCAGGCTGCTAGGCCAGATGCACACACTAAAAACAAAACGAGACTGTACAGCACAGTTTATTTGCATTAATGCCCTGTCAGGTGGTTTCCAAGAAAACTGAGTCTAAATCTGTATTACCTTTCTCTTGATTTTGGGCCCAGCTCTTTGCTTTACTGCTCAACTATAGAACCCTCTCATTAGAGCGTTCTCAGGACATTTCTACCCTGCTGCTTAACTTAATTGTGTCTTCTCAGCTATTGAAACAACTAAATTTGCATCTGACAAATCATAGAATCATAGAATGCTTAAGGTTGGAAAGGACCTCACAGGTCATATATCTTCTTAGGAAGGCTGCAAACTTCCCAGAGCTTTCTGGGATTATTTGGATAGAGCCTGGCCACACAAACAATCCAAGAAGTGAACCAAGACCATCTTTACAGAATCACTTAAAACTAGAAACAGGTTTCTCAATTATTTTGCACATCAGCAAAACTTCTCCCATCCTCATTTCTGTTCTCTCAGTAAAGGAGAAACAGCATGAGCACCACACAGAGCAGAGCTCAAGCAATACAGCACTTGAATCCTCTGTGCAAATGCCTGAAGTCTAGTGGCTTAGCCTAGGGCTCTTATGTTCAAATACCCATACACATAAGCAAGTCCTGCAAAGCAGTCCACTGGAGCTGAGGCAGGGCACCAGGAAACACGAGCAACCTTTTACCCACAGATCTGTATAGAGGGTAAGGTGCTGCAGAAACTATGGGAAAACTGAATGACATTACAGAGAATTTCCTGCAAGTTAAATAAATCAGTTGCACACAGCTTTAAAGAGCATTAGTTTATTATCTACTCTCCATGTGTTACTCAGAAACAGTCTAATTATATACAAAAATTTGGAATGTCGAATAAATGCTGATCAATAAAAACATTTCATAGCTGTTGACAAGGGAATATTTCTAAACAAAACCAAAAATCATAAAGGTTTAACTGTGTGTTGCTTATTGCTATGTTTGTGTTCATAGAATGCTTTCAAGTATATACACATTTTTTAACTCCAGTCCAAAAAAGAAACTCAGAAAAATATTTACACAATAAATATGTGGGAGATTTCATCCTTTCACTGTATCAGTTGAACTGATTCTTTAATGAACTAGTAAGAATCAAAAGAATTAACAGAGATTGCATCAACTCATTGCCATGCCGCGTAACTTATGCTGCTGATGGATTTTATTCAATTGCAGATGTAGGTTAAGATGCATTCCAAATGAAAAGTGCCGATACGGTTTCTCCTCCAGCACAACCCTGGCTGGATTGCTTGAGGAGATCTCTTCCTCCCACACTGCAGAATCGTCTAGATTAACATTTATTTATTTACCTTTACACACAGACACTGAAGGAACACACACATTTCCACCCATTACAAACTCCAAGGTTTCATGAGTAAAATGAGCATAATCTATGTTTTATTTGATGGTTAATTTGCTAATTCACTGAAGACAAACTTTGGCCAAGTATTTCCACAAGAAGTGCTAAACTCCTTGCTGTAAATCTCTTCTACACTCCTACTGTAGCCGAACAGTTTTTGGTAGCATTTTCCTGTGACACACAACTCTGCAAACTAAGTGCTGCAGTATCGTTTACAACTTCTGTTAACATTAAAGCAAAGTAGCATACAGTGTAATTCCTCAGGGATATTTTTAAAATGTACTGCAAAATGGATACAATGTCCACCCAAGATCAGTAAAGAATCAGTTCTGCTTTCCAAACTCTTCCCTTCCCCAGGATACAGGTTAAGTGTAAGAGCAAGTTAATTCAGGACTTGTCTGAATGCATTCCCTTTACAAGGCAGTGTGTGATAAAAGTAACACGATTAGAAGTAATGAAAACGTGATGTGAACATTTTGCATTTTCAATAAAAAAATATAAACCAAGGACATCTTAGAAGGGGAATACTGAAGCCTGCCATTATATAGCTATGTTTGTCATTCTTTTCTTTAGAGATTAACAGCACACAGAAAATAAGTGGATTTTATCAAAATACAGCACATTTCTGCTAATATATCAAAAAAATCATTTCCTATGTAAATATTACTGAAAATCAACTAAAAAGAATTAAAATATACAAAGAGTTGTTAAAGGGTTTCAATTAAAATTAGAACTATACACAGTACAATAAGCAATAGTTAACATCTTTGAAAGAAGTGCAATAACATTGGAGTTGGCTTAAAAAGTACTGCCTGGTTCTTTACCGCTAGCTATGGAGAATTCCTTTCTCTTCCAGCTCATTTTGCCCACACTAAAGGAGGCTGGTGTTTTTTGCTAGCTTTATTCAAAGCATTTATTTTTGTACACATGGGTTGAAAAAAAAGCAACTTACACCAAGTTTTGAGCTACCAACTTATTTGTAATAAAAAAAGAACTGCAATAACTAAATATTGCTCCAATGACAGGCTAATCATTAGCCTTGATTAAAAACAGTTATTGGTCTTCTATGGCACTTTTCCCTGGTCCATAACAACCGTGTATTAATTATCGCTGCAGATCATGCAGTCTCTATTCAATTACAAAGGAGAAAGAGAAAAATAAAATTAATGTTTCTGGTAAACAAAATTAATAAAAGCATAATTGGATATTTTACACAGTAATAAGGAACAAAGGCAGCCTGTGGTAAATCACTATTATATGAATACAGTTAGAAACCCTTTAATGACTCTGAAGCGTCGAGTTCACATTTCAAGTTACCTGTAGGAAGAGCCCTTGGAAGAGGCCTCGTTCCGGCTGGTGGGCTGCAGAGCCGCCCTCCCTGCCGCGCGTCCCGTCCCCGGCACCGCTCCCAGTTTCACCACTTGCTTTGGTTACCTAGCTCCACGCACTCCGCTTCCTTCGCGCCTCGCAAGGCCCTGCAAGGGCCCGGCAAAACCAGCAGGGTCATCACCCTCCTTTGCCTCATTCGCTTTGTGGTTTCTCATGTATATTCCAGGCAACAATCTTAAAAACTGGCCATTTCAGTTTCATTTTAAAAGTCTGTAAGATTAAAATGGAGTACTTTTTATAAAGATAAAAGCATCACCATTTGCACAACACTGGGGATTTCCACAGCAGAGAAGAATCTCTGGGCACATTTCCACAGTACAGTTGAAAAAAATCATGTATGCAAAAACAACTCAACTAAACTTCCATTGCATGTGGCAAATGAATATTCAATGACTACCTTAAGAACAAATCCTGTAGAAGATAACAAGTTCGTAATTATAGTCTTCCTAAAAACACCGTAAGCTTTTATTGCGTTTTCTATTGGTAGACGTACATGCCAAAACTACACAATTTCTCATCACTCTTGATTCCACATTTGGATAGCAAATAGTTGTTTCACCCAGCCTTTATTCTGTCCAGCCAGCACCACCTTCCATCTACCCGTTCATCTGTACAACGTGCACATAGCAAAGCCAACGTTTCTCATCTCCTGCCCACATCTACAGAAGTGGTTTCACTAACACATTAATATCTGGTGAATAAAAATAAAGGCAATAAACAGCTACAGGACAGACAGCCCTGCCATCTGTCCATGGGCTACAACCTCAGCTTCTCCAAGCCTTGCACAAAGTTTAGTAATGTGTATGAATTATCCAAAAATAAACCTACCATCTGTACAAAAAACAACACAGGTTTGTTCTTGGAGGAGTGATCCTTACGTTGCTATAATGCTTAAAAACAAGTTTATTCACCATATGCATTTCCAAAATGATTTCCTGTACGTTCTATACAGTGGTTTTTCCCCCTTTAACCACAAGTTCAATATTTCATCTCCTGTACAAATTTGATCATAGTTCAAGTCCCTTTCATATATAAAAATAGTCAAAATATTCAGTTCCCCATAAGTCCTTTGATGAACCTTGTTGGCTTTTTCCCCATATCCACAGTATTTATGAAGAAACCTCTCGCACAATGATGAGCTCCACTGCATTCTGAAAAGTCTTTAGCAAAGATACTGCTTGTCCATGATCAATATTGATGAAGCTGTAGCCATTAGCCTAGAAAGAATTGAAAGCAGCAGTTTCAGTATTTTATGGTAGTTTATTGAAGCTTAAACTGTGATTAAAGTAACTGCAAATGAATTAAATGCAGGCAATAAAATACTGCAGATCTGCATATTATGATGTTATTATTAAGTAGATGGTAGTCATTTTTTAGTAGATGAGTATTATTACTGATGTAGTAGTAGTAGTTATACAAGAAATGACACTATTCTGTGAACCGAGGAACAAATTTGCCCCAATGATACTAAACACTTGTGCAAATAACTTCTAATTCCTGTTTCTGTGTGGAGGTCTGGAACTTTCTCCCCTGTGGAGGGCTACCCCAGTAAGAGAACTAGGACCTGAGGCTGCCTTTCTCATTCCACTAATGAGAAAGAACACACACAGTGTTATTTAATTATCCTGAAATATATTTTAGTTGGAAAAGCCTGAATTTTGTTGAAGTTTCTAGTGAAGTGTTCTTCTTTTTTCTTTACATACTAGCTGGCTTTTTCTTGTCACAGGCAGTATGCTGTGTTTTCAGTCTGCTTTTTTTCAAAAACTTCATGCCCGCTTGCAATTTGAGCTATTAACTATTCTTGAGAGAAGCTGAAATGCAGCAAGTCCATCTCTCTCAGCATCCTCTGACTGGGAATGTGATGAGTAACTTCATGGCCAACTCTCCCTGGCTCCCACTTGAGGATGGCTACAGCGCTCCGGAATGTCCCGTTGACGTGGCTGCTCCCGCTCCGCATCCCGCCCACAGCAGCGCCGAAGGCCGCGGCGGCCTCACGGACCTGCTCAGACTCCGTCCTGAGCAGCCGCCACCTCCACACTACTTCTAAAACACAATCCAAATGTGACTGGCACCAGTACCCAGGCTGTTTAATTAGACAACAACTGTACCTGAATTATTTTATCTCCAGGCTGCAATAGCTTAGATGCTGGTCCTTCGGGTTGCACTCTTGTTACAAATATACCCTTGAAAAACAGGTGGAAAACATTTGGACAGTGTATCACAAGCAGCTTGTTAGCATGACACTGATCATTCAAAGCATTATTTCAAATTTCCATTTCAAGCAGAGCATGTAATACTAATTTACAGATCTGTTTGCTTTTTTGACTGCATTTGTTTTTGACATTAAGTCTAGAACCACTGAAAATAAGGTTGCAGGCTAAATCACACTTTCTTTTAAAGATTTCCTAATTATAAATCCTATAATTCACTTATCTGGAATCTGTTGCCTTTTAAGACTCTATAAATATACAAAAACAGTCATTGTCTAGACTGTCACATGGATTTTTTGGTGTGTTTTAAAACACTGAAAACATTTGCTGATCAGAAGGAATTTTAAAAGATGCATTAGTATAAAATACTCACATCATCTTCAGGTCTGAACGGATTCCCTCTCCCACCAACTCCTCCCGATATACTAAATCCAAGCTCAGGATCCTTGTCGATTCTCCCTCGAATCTGAATGTTACAACCAAAGTTAGAAACACCAGCTGAAAACTTGCACCTGAAGCTGATGCAGCTACTTCAGATGAAGAAAAACTTTTTTAAAAAATCATGCCCCACTTGTTCTTTCCTTGTTCCTTTCAGATGAATTTTATCAAATCTGGCTCCTAGTCCACAGGAGTTCCACACAGCTAATGCTGTCCCCCTCTGCTCTTGCCAGAAGAGTGGGCTATTACTTATCTTGCACAAAACTTGGAGATTCTCATTCTACTACATGATGAAAACAAAGAGCTCCAAATGTTGTACAAATAAAAGTATTGCAGAGGGAACAGCCTGTCTCTAGGAGCTGAAAGAACACTGCACACGGTGAAAGGACCATTAAGAGGTATGTGAATTTGCCACAGGCAAAACTGATTTTTTTTTTTTTTTTTTAATTACTTCAATGCTGATTTGGTGATTGATAAATGTAGTGGAGAAGCACTTTCTATCTCAATAAAGAGGCCAAAGCGAAGATTTCTGATACGTTCTTAGAAAAAGAACATACCATACATATGTCTCTCTCAGAGCACAGCAAACAGGAGATGAGCTCATAACTAGAAGGGATGTGATTCCAGCAACAGAAGTGAGCTGAGGTGCAACTGTCTGCTGTGGGAGTTCAATTCCTAACCACATTGAGTCCCCGGCTGCAGAGCAGCAGGCATGACCAAAAGCCAATCACGCACTGCTACCAACGGACAGAAGTCAGGCACTCCGGTTGCCTGTTCTCCTTACCTCCTGCTTGACCATGTCATGGCTCTGTCTGGGAGAACACTGGGATGGCACATAGGGAGGCTGGTGGGCAACCTTCAACATCAGGTAGTCAATTAATTGCTCTCTAGATGGGTGTCTTGCTACTGATGCTTGAGGAGGGAGATGATGAACTTGGCTGTAGTTGGCCTGTGGTCTTTGAACCTGGCACATTTGTCCATTTGTCAAAGGTACCTGAATAAAACATGAATACTCTTAAGCCACAATTTATGCACAGCAAGCCTCAAATCTTCCTTAATTACTTCAATACTTCTCGTGCTCAACTGCTTTTAATTTCAGGAGCATTGCTAAAATTACTGTTCTGGAGCATGTTTGGTTACACTCCATTTTCATTCCAGTCCTCAGCCTTGCTGAAGAACCACCCCCTCACACACGCACATAGTTCACAACTTGTTTCTCCATAAAGAGGAAATGCCATTCCCATTATGCCACCTTAAATACTGGTGTGAAAGAGTCAAAGCCATTTTATATTTTGAATAACCGCTGGTCCCAGCTGTTGTCCTCTGGCAGATGGTTCTGTCGATGGCAACACAGGCCCCCCGTGGCGCGTAGCTCATTACCTGCATGGCCACTTTCTTCATGCTGTCTGGAGGAACATCTTTGAGGCTAAGTGTGGCACACGAGTAATTCTGCTGTCCCGAAAGGAAAACCTCATCCGGGCAGTGCTCCCCTGGAGCACAGGCCTGAGGATGCTGTAAACAGAACAAAGAAGTAAAGAATGAGTTTGTTTGTTTGTTTGTTTTTAAAGGCAATAACAGCTTTTTAAGGACTTGATTGATCTATCTCTTATAGGAAAGACTGCAATTTTTTAATGCAGAAAATGTAAACCTTGCCAGCCAAGACCTGGCACTCGTGAAATGTTGCTGGACATTTACATTAATTTGCAACTCAACAGGGTTTTGAAAAAACCCTTTGATCACCAGCACTTGGTTAAGAAAGCTACTAAATGCTAAAGTAACCCTGCAGATCCTTGAATGGGAAGTCTTCCATTGACACTTGTGCTACTCTTTATGGATACTGTAGCATCACTCAGGACACACAGGATTAAATAATTGTTTCCTAATATTTTCCTACAAATCAAAATATTTTATTGAATGCCCCAAATGTCTTACAACATACAATCAGAATTTGTTCATGGGGAAAAATATAGTAACATTTTTGTTCAAACCTGTATCAGCCTAGGTTAAATTCAGAATAACACTCCTTTTTCCACAATATACAGGAGAACATAAGCACACATTTCTACAGGCTCAATCATACACGAGGGCCAATTTGCAGACTCTTCCATGGCACTACATGGAGAAGCCTCACAGCGAGGGGAGGCAGTTCCAGAGCTGGGTGCCCAGGAAGGTGCCCGGCTACAGCTAGGGCCGGGGTGGATGCCGGAACAGCGCGTGCGCACGAAGGGCGCGCGGCCGCCCCGCGGGTACTCACTCGAGCAACGTGCACAGCAGCAGCTCTTCCGTCCGCAACACTACCCTGGCTGCCATGCAGGTCCCTAGAGCTGCCAGGGGCAAAGCTGCTAACCGCAGCCAAAGTGGAATTAAAGGACCTAGACAGCATGCTCTGAATAGAGAGGGGACAGATTGAACAGAGATTAGTGCAGCATGCATCAACCACGAGACGTGTTATACAGAGACTAATACACACATATTCCATGGGCATGCGAGATAAACACCATGCAAACACAGAAGACGGCCCCTGGGGGGGGGGGGGGGGGGGTAAAAAGCAACCCAGTGACCCCCGGGTACCTTTATTTACTGTAAATCAGCATACGGCCAGCAGTTTATTACAGAGACACAGTTAATAAAGCCACTTGCATGTGTGTGTGTGTCTGGAGCAAACAACACAGGCGAGTGGTTCATCTGAATTTCTAGATTTTCACTGGATTTCCAATATAGCAGAGATGCTGGCAGCAGCTGACAGTCAAGGTGCACACTTGTGGAAAACTGTTCCATTTTCTTTTGCCATTTTGCCTACTAATACTTGTACAGAACAATTAAAAAATGGAGACAGAAATTTCGGGTGTTAACTGGGTTTCCTTTCTTAAAAATACAATGTTGTCAGCATCTATCTGGCATTTCAGTAACACCCCATTCAAGAAAGTGTCAGCAAGTGTCATTAAAACAGAGAGGCTGTAGCAAACCTCGGAGGCCGATCCTGTGCGTGCGGGTGCCAGAAAGCTGGAGGGCATTTGTGGCACTGAGTTGGTTTTGTGCTCCTGCATTCTGCCACACTGGTGAGAGCAGCAGGCACATTGCTACCTTGCCACCAGTGACCTTTGTAACCATAAGGAAAAGCAAGAGACAGGACAGGAGTACAGGAAAACCCCTATGTCCCCCCGACACAGGAAGGAGACCAGTCTGAGAACAGTGACAAGACCACAGTGACAGGTTATCCTGATATTCAAAGATACACCACAGCATCAAAACCCAGCAAATCCGGCGTGTTTTGTTTTTACCAATTTCAAGTTAAAAAATGTGTGTGTGTATATGTGTATGTATGTGTGTGTGTGTGTGTGTGTGTGTGTGTGTGTGTATATATATATATAAATATATATATATATTTGACTAAGGCATCCCAACAGCCCTTTTCCCCTCCTGGCAGCAAGGATGGATAAACCACCCCCAGCCGCTCAGTCCCGAGGGCTCGGTCTGCGCCCTGCTGCGCTTTGGTTCAGGAGACGCGTGTGAAGCCCCTCCTCGTCCTCGCGGCTTCTCCGTGCCTGCACCTCCCGCCCGGCGCCCACCTCCCTGCCCCCTCGCACAAGCAGCTCCCAGACTCGCAGCAGCCTCTTCTCTGGGGCTCCCAGATCTGCACGTTCTCTGTTTGGGACAACCAGACACACAACAATGCAAACAGCGCATCGTAAGGTCAAAAGCTGTTTCCTGAAGGTCTCTGCAGAAGCCCGTTCTACTGAAAAGACCCCCAGAACCCTCTGAGACCTCTCGGCTCTGGGGAGGCCCCAAGGGAAGCCCAGGCTTAACAAGAACTTGCCTCATCAGAGGCCACGAGAAGGCCCAGGGAGCAGCGGGAGCTTCACAGCTTGGCATGAAGGCGCCCAGGCACCTCCGGCACGCGGCCAACGCTGCCCTTCCCGCGCCGAGCCGGCCACACAGCACATGGAACTTGGCTGCCGTCTGCAGCACGGCAACAGATCCACCAGCAACCCAAGTTTCACATAGCTCCGTGAGCCTCAAGGTGCTTCCACCGACTCAGTCCTTCTGTGCTAGCCTGACAGCACTTTATTTGTTTATCTCCCATCTCAGCAGAAACTGTTTTTCCCCAGGTACGAGGAGCAGCGTGTGCAAAGGCAGGGCAGACACGACAAGCACCAAAAGCACCATTTCTACCTCCCCTCAAGCATGAACTGCACAAAACAAATCATGCTAGAAATCAGATAAACCAAAGCTCCTTATGGCTTCAGCACAGGAAGATACTCCCAAGGATGAATCTAGAAATACCCTCCTCTACCCATTTTAGCTACAAGTAATGGAAGGGAGCAACCGAGACATGCAGCACAGACATCTGTTGAGGAGCACAGCAAAGGCTGCATATTTGGAAGAAGCAGTTCTCTGGAGATGGCTGCGTCAGAGAAGCCGCTTCCAGAAACATGAATATGCAGATGCTACAATATACATTATTTTTTTTAACTCCAATTTATAGATTTACTCCAAATTACAAAAATTAAGTGCATCTTCTAAACTTCCAATTAAATACCCTATCTACTCTGAACACCAACCTGCTTTGCTACAGAGCCTTAGGATGTTATGGTTTGCAAAACTAATTCTATAAACTCAGATATTTGAGGCTTGAAAACTCACTTCTAAACTAATACAGACTAACCAATATACATGCTATGTTCCCCTACACTTTTTGTCAAAATCATATGTTTACTAGAAATCAGTTACTCATTAGTGGTGAAAAACATGTTTTAAAACATCTCTAGTACACCACAAAAAAAAAAGGCGTCTTACAAAGGAGCCAAGTGTTCTGCCTACAGACCAGGGCTCAGTCAAAAGATCAGCCTCTAATGGAATCAGTTTAGACACTGGCAGTTAGTGACAGAATTTGGGGGCTTATTTGCACTCTTCAAACACCAGGAGTCAGGTAAAATTTTTCAGCTTTTGACAGAATTAACAGAGTCCAAGGAGCAGGCTCTGGGTCGGGTACCGAAAGGCCAGTGCTGGCTAAGCGCTCAGCGGGAGGCTTCACCTGCCCTTCCATAAACCTGCGGCGTCCAAGGACAGGGAAGAAGAGGTCCCACCTGTCAGCATTGCTGCAGCCTACTGAACAACCTCATTCTGTTCAAGCCTCCTCATTTTGCAATCATTCTGTTTAATAAAAATAAATCTCTCTCAAGATACAGTTGAGAGCTTCCAGGCTGAGACTGCAACCACTTCGTTTCTTCCTTTCCCCCTTGTTTTTCTGCTTGCTCCACAGTCCTGCAGCTGGCCCCCTGACTACAGATTCTTTCTGGCCCATTAGGTGCTTGCACAACCATGAACATAAAGCAAAAAGTTTATCCCGAGTCTTCAGGGCCACTGACACTAGTTGAACCCAGCTGTAAGCGCACAACAAGTTATGCTTTAGCATACACAATTTTATATGGATTAGATGTCTGAATAGGAGTAAGTTTTATGATATCATCTCTTGATAGTTCTCTCTTAAATAGAAAGGGAAATTTTGGGCAGCAAGATGTACGTGTGGGGGGGGGGAACCAATTGTTGCTTTTATTCAATTAATTTGACTGCATTTTTAATTGAGCATGTGAAAGCTAAGTATACTTTCATATGCTTAATAAAAAAGAAGCAACCATTTTTTTTTTTTTTTAAATTCAGAAGGCATTATCTAATGGGAAGGCCAATACAAAGGAGATGCACTACAAAATGAGAGCAGACTGTTTTGAGGCGGGCTCCTTGCAGCCGTCCTCCAGCAGCACGAGCAGGAGAGAAGCAGAGCGCCCGGCTGCACACAGAACTGCAATGGAAGGCGCCCGAGGGGCCCCCACGAGACCCACAGCAACAAAACCAGGAGAGATTCACGTGCCAGGAGAGGCCAGCACCAGCGCCAACCACTATTCCTGCTGACTTGGCAGGGGCAAACACGGCAGATCTCTGCAGACAGCTCTGCTGCAGGTCTCTCTTGTGGCAGGGCACGGATGGAAGATCTTTCTACCAGGGAGGAAGGCGCGCACCACGCGGACGCGTCGGCCGGGCACGGATGCTGCCCCAGGCGCAGCGCTGCCGGCAGGGCCGCGACACCACACTGCCCTGAACTGCACCCTGACGTGCAAAACCCACATACCTCGAAAGAACAGCTCATGAAAGCTAATGACAATGAGCTCGTGAAAAACATCATTGTTCTTATAGAGCTCACTTTTACACTGCATTTAAGAGACTGGAACTGATTGCATGTTTTCCAGCAGCTTACACAGATAACCACTAGAGAGCAGCTTGGCATCCAAAGACACCCTTCTCTCTACCACACATAAAATACAGCTTTGCAACAGATAAGCTAACTGCTTCTCCTGATTACTTGCAAGAACTCAACGCACAAATGACCTCATGCACCACTTTCATTTCCCCTCCACGGGACGGATGGTTTTAGTGCACTGGAGTCAGTCCCTTTGCCCATCCATCCTGCCGCATGGAGTATCAAGACCAGCAGCCTGCCTGGACTCCACTGTGAATCATTTCTGCTCCGCATCAACCTTGCCTATTTCTCTGTTTGTGCATGTTAAACTCTTCAAATGCTTTTCCAGACAGAAAAGCAGACTTGGCTGATAGAAATGGATTCTCCCCCTCCATCCATCCCTCTGCAGTCACTAGAATTTTATAAAACACAAACAAACTGGAACTTCAGGGGCATCACTTTAAAAAATGTTTTTGTATATAGTATATGCACAACTACTTCCTAAAAAGCACAGGACAGAAATAAACGTGATTAATTCAGTAAGAGACAAGTAAGCACCACAACAGCAGTAAATACTATCAGCCTACACTGCTGTGCGCAGCCACAAATAAGGCATGAATTAAGCATGCAGCACAAAGCCTAATTCCGTACACCTGCTTTTGCCAAGGCCATGACTTGCGAGTTAAAAAATAAATGTCATTTTATACCTACAGAAGATTTTTGATAAAGCGATTTCCTTGCTTTTTAAGTATTCAAAGTCCTTTCAGGCTTCAAACACATTTGAAGTCTGGTGCATAGGGTAAGCCCTCCACACACATTTTTTTTCCAAATACAAATAGAAACATCTGAAGATGTTACTTTAAGAGAAGAAAGAAAATATCTAATGAATTCCTAGGATTTCCACATTATCATATTTGCCAGCTGCCATATAGGATCATATCTGCACTTCCTCACATCTCAGATTACATCAGTCATATCCACAGAATATAAAATAGACAGAGACATAATAACTTTTTATCTTAATAAACAAACCTCAGACTGTTAACTAAAAGCTACCCTGAATCTAGGTACTTTGAGGCCAGGAAAAATAACATCTCATTGAGATGTAGACAGAAAGAAGAACAGGTATAGGAAGATAAAGATGTATTAAATCAGATCACAGCTGGAAACCTAAAAGCAACTGCCACACCATTTGAGAAGAGAACAAAAGTTAAGGCTTACATAAAAATCTGGAAGTAATGTGAAAGATAATAGGGAATCAAACTGTAGGGAATTAAGTTTAATTTCAAGGTGGCAACATTGCTATGGGATCTATAGTACTGCAGATTTCAATAACTTATTTACCATCATTTTTAAATGCAGGTGTTATGAGAACAAGGTATAAACGAACAACACTAGCAGTGCACTGCAGTTTCTCTCCATTATGCAGTCAAGGACTGCTGGGATTTTTGGTTTTTTTTTTTTTTCTGTTGAAAAATTTATATAGAGAGAGATACATGTGTGTGTGTGTATACATATATATATATGTATACATATATACACACACACATATGTATACTTCAAATGAGCAGCAATGCCCTACATTTAGTGATGCTATTTTAAACTGATTTAGCTAGATAGCATAAAAGATTACAGTCTTCTAGTCGCTGCTGAAATCCTTTGAAGATAAATAATTGTCGAACTCTACAAATCAGCTCAAATTCTTGGTAGCGTTCAAAGTACATAAAGAATCCTGTTCATCAAATAGAACTGTATCAAAACCTCCTGTGATTTCCTGGAATGAACAAGATTTTTAAGTGTTCTCATCTTGGAGCAATAAATATTCATTCAGCAATCTGTCAAACATGCAACTTCAAAAGACAAGTGGCTCAAAGGCCAATATATGTTAATTACATTTCTTTGCATTCTTCAGCAATGCACGCTGTAAACCTATGTTTCCAGGTGGATTTTACTCAATTTCTTTTCCTTGTTCTTTAAGTGAAGGAATAGAAAAAAGGCAGAATAGGAAAAAAAAAAACAACCCCAAGACATAGAAGGGATTATTTCAGTGTAACATGAACACAATGCTGCTACTAGAGCAACAAAATCTACCTGCTCTCAAAGAAGTGGCCTTATTCTAAGGTGGCCTTATTCTGAGTGGACTAAGCTGGCAAATACAATGTGAAAAAAACTGTGTCTTTGGGGAAAGGCTCGTTTCAAGTGTGCCATCTGACCATTTGTCAGACATGCAGTACCAACTTGCATTCACCTTTCTTCAGGCAAAAGCCAGAGGGCATTCCCACTGGTCATTAAAAGAGATTCAAAACAGGCATTATTTAACTTCTTTAACATCCATATGACAGAAAGGTGCGGAAAAGATGAGGGTTTTCTTTTTTTACCTTTTCTAGTTTCTTCGCCTCGATGTGTCGCAACACCTGTTCCCTCCAGTCGTGAGGGACTTTGCTCTTCCCGGGAGGGTCTAATAAAGAGTGCTCGGAGTTCACCCTCGGGCTGGTTCTCTTTGACGGGCTAGTCCGTGAGTAATTGAAGTCGCTCACTGACATAGTTCTTTCTGGTATTTCATTCACCGAGGGCCGAGCGCTCTGAGGCCGGGGTACGTTTGGACCATCAATGCTGTACGTCCTGGCAGAAAGAGGTCTCTGGTGCCCGGATATAACGTGCGGAGCTCTTCCCATCGAATGCAAATCCCTGTAGGTTAAGTAGTCCCCATCAGGGAGCAGAGCCCGCCTGCAGGGCCCGGGATCCGCAGGGCTTAGGGACGCTGCGGAGGTGACGCTGCTCTGCCTCTGAAGCGTGTTCCGGGCTGCTCCTGGGGGCAGGCGGTCGCCGGGAGGAACAGCCCACAGATCCAGGTGCCTGCCCGCCAGGCGCTGATGGGCGCTGTAGGCAGCGCTGGCGCGAACGTTGTTGTGGTTGGAGAAGTTCATGTTGGCCGCGTGCTTGCCGTAGGCAGCGGGCTCGGCGCGCGGGGGCAGCTCCGCCGGCGGCGGTGGCCACAGCGCGTCCTTGGCCGCCGCGCTGCTGCTGCTGCTGCTGTACTGGATGTTGTACTGCGGAGCGCAGAGCGCCGCGGCCCCGCCGGCCGCCCTCGCCGCGCCGGCGCCCTCCGCGTTGTGGTTCGAGTCGAGCTTGAACACGCTCTTGGCAGAGGATACCAAATCGGACGACGACGACGACCCAGGAAAGACTTGCAAAGGTTGGTCGTACAGAAGGGTGGCAGATTTGCTCCTCACTATGTTTTTTCCGTCGGTGCTGCTAGACGCTGACTTCATTGTGGTGTTTGGCTGCTGAGGGCCGTTGTCATTGACAATATCATAGATTTTCAGAGCCCCGGGGTCCATGCTGGTGATGCTGTGCGATTTCACCACAGGCCCACTTCTCTGGGGGGACAGGTCTTCAGTGCTTTTGGAAACAGGCAGCTCAGCACAAGAATCGCCAACAACCGCAGTGCTGCGCATCGCTTCTTCTCGAATGGGAGAGTCCACTGCTTCCTCAGGGTGCCCGTTTACTTTACTTATGGGATATTTATTTCCATTTTCCAAGTGCTCACTTTCTTCTTTCACATTGTTATTCAAATAGCCCTTTACTGATGCTATTTCCTGGGGTTTTAATCTTTCCACAGGAACTGACACTGGCTCTTCAATAGCCAACTTATTGATGTTCATGTTTATTTGGTCTAATTTGTGAGACTCCTCAGTAGAAGTGCTCAAATCAACACCTTTTCCTATCAGGCCTAATCTTTCTTCAATGCTTAATTCATAGTCAGACAAATTTGTAACCTTGTCTTGCACATTTGTTTTTTCTTCTACAGTAATGCTCAATTCACCTCCATTTTGCAAAATATTATTCAAATTTTCATCTTCTCGTCTGGAGAAAAAAAACAGAAAAAACCTCTTGAGATAAATGCAAAATGAATATATTCCTGTTTTAAGAATGGTTTCAGAAAATTAGTCATTATCACACAACACAGCCATATTGTGTGCAAAATACAGGACAGAGATCTATATATAACCAGTTTATGATTTACTATCTTCTGTTCTGTTAAAATTTCATTTTAACAATTTAACATTATTTCTTTTGGCACTTAATAACTTAAGAGCATATGTTAACTAAAACCACAGACAGTAGCAATCTTCAAGCCCATGGTTATAGTTAGAATAAAAAAAAAAAAACAAAACTCATGTTTGTTGGCAATCAAATTGATATCCAAACAGAAAATAAAAATAAATAATTAAAAGAAATAGAAAATAAAAACACAATATTTTTTAAATAATGTATTGGAAGCATATGAAGTATCAAAAGGATTAAATTATTATAACCAATTATTGCAAGAGATGAGAACCATGTTTTACACATTAACATTCGCATTTTTAAAATACAGGACAACAAAACCCAAAGATAACCTATTCCATTAGTTTACATCAAATACCTATTTTAAATATACTAAAATAACACCTAAGTAATAATTAGGGAGGCTAAAAAAATAAGTAACATATTTCTCTATTGCACTTGTTCTTTGGCATGCAGCGTCTTACAAACCTGATTTTGGACAGAACAGCTGCATGCGTTTCTTTGTCTGGAGAGCAGAGAGAAACATCTTGGCTACTCTCAGTATTTAAGGAAACGGAATCCGACATTCGAGAAGGAGAGGAACAGTTGCTGTTATTTTGGTTACTATTGTGGGTAGCTTCATCCGATAAGGAATCGGCATCTTTTAAGTCATCTGAAAAGAAAAATTGCCACGTTATAGACACATACTTTTGAAAAAAAAAAAGTTTACTGCATATATGCTCTGTGTTGAGAAATCGTATCTTGGTTTTAAGTAATACTTAATACAGGAAACTAACGTATAAGATATCACTTTCCCAAACATTCTGCAGTTGTCTACTGACAAGACTGTTTGTTGGCCAAAGTCCCTATTTAGTTATTTTTTAAAGTATTTTGCTCGGTGTAAACAACTCGCACTTAATAACTAAATCTAACTTGATACTTTTTTTCCATGGCATAAGCCAATGCTACGCTGTGTGAGTCTTCTCCCATAATATATATTAAACTGTGTTTGTTTTTATAATTGAAAAGTTTTGAAACGTCTATGCCTACTAGCCCCTATCTAAACAAAGCATACTGCTTTACACGATCTTTATAGACAGTTTCCACCTTTGAACATTATGTCATTATTAAATATCTGTTTGTTAGACTAAACAGTCTGGAAGGAACTGTATCCCTGAATGAGGGCTATATCCTTTTATAAATGGAAAAGCAAAAAAGAAAATATTCTTCTGCTTAGCTGGAATCCAAAGTACTTTGCAGGTCATTTGAGCCAATATTCTCAAAATCATTTATATCTGTGCACATTTACATAACATATATACATGTGTAGATACTATATCCCTGTGAAAAAGACATTTATCTCAAGGACCTCAAGCCATCCATCATTTTGACACAGTGGACAAAAGGATACAACCAGTTTTGCAGCAAGACAGCCAGAGGTGCCAAAATCATAAGGTTTGTGGAGCTAAACGTTAGCTCCAGAGCTTTCATTCAATTCTACTTTTACATAATTTAATTGGAAAAATAGTCATTTCAGGTCAAGAAATTATCAGAAACATATGACTTTTCTTTTTTTCTTTTTTCTTTTTTTTTTTTTTAATTGTATCTAACCTTTTTTGTTGTTGCTAAGAGCTACCACTTTTGGTTGATTCATGGATGTTTCTATCAATGGAGGCCGCATTTCTGCCATTTTCATCTCTTCATCAGAGGAGAGTTCTTCTGACTCCTGCTAAAAGAAAAGCATCTTTATGCTATGCATTTTAAAGAACTGTTTAAAAGTTAAGTAAATGCTATCTAAACTGTCACCCACTGAACAATAAAGGGAAAAAAAACCCAACCAAGCAACATAACTTAAGCATAACATCAGAATTGCATAGTGCATTTGTATTGCATTTCAACTGAATATAGTAATAAC
>JAVCKT010037456.1:0-15367 GCA_032273925.1 Rhynchotus rufescens | reverse complement strand
AGTATACATTCCAGACCAAAAGCTTGGCAGAATATTCAGTCAGATTAGTATAGTGACTAGCAAAGGATTAAATGCTGAGGAAGGGTATCTTCTTAAACAAGTCGTGTGCCAGAAACGTTAGTGCTGGAAGACAAATGTGTAGATATACAACTTTCTCTTACCAGCTTTCAACTCAACTTTTAACTTCTTGCTTACTGTTAGGAAAAAATCTCCTAATTTCTGGTTTTACCCATAGAAATATTCCAGAGTTCAGCATACCTTTAAAACATTTCTCCTCGGAGTTACCTCTCTAAAATTGCCCCTGCATTCCTTAGCATCAGGTTTAAAACCAGAATGTGCATCCATGAAAAACTGTTTGCAAATGAAAACTGGTACCTTACTATAAAGGAATTGAAAATGTGCAGTTTACAAATGGAATGTGTGTATATATACATATATACACTTATATAAATTCAGCATATCTGTAAATGCAGAACATTGACAGACTATCTTAAAGCTGAAAGTGGTAGAAGCAAACAAAGGGAGAAAGCTTTGTTAGGAGAGACCGAAATATGATTCCCATAAAATGAGGGATTAGAGTAATACATCAAGAATGTGGCATATAAATACATCATGTATGAAACTAGTAGATCTACTAGTAGTAAATCTAAGATTCTACAAAATAGTTTTGCAGAATAGATAAGCAAGTCAATAGAGCCAAAAACCTTGAAGGATTCAGTTTCACTTGTAGAGATCACTGGGTGTCTGCACTTAGAGCACTTAAAATAATTTTAAGAACATCTGTAATAGCTCAAGACAAAGATCAAGTAGTATCTGTATCTAACAGCATCCAGAAGTGGATACATTAGAAAAAAGAACTGGACAAGTTTATGCAATACTTCTACCCACTACTAATTGCAACATCCAGGAATTTTCGCAAATCTGCATGCTTCCATTTATTTGCTGACCCACAGTGGATTTTTCTTTCATGAACATGTTCAGTTTCCCACTCAATCTATATCACCTTTTAGGATTCACATCAGTTTTGACAAGGCAGTGTGTTGCACCTACTCTTTTCTTGAAACTGGTTCCCGTGGGTTTAATTACATGCCTTTTGTTTTCTAAACTGAGAGAGAGGAATTTCACCCTCTCTTTCCTTGATGGTAGTCTTATGTTTCTTTATCATACCTCTTCTCTAGTCTCTTTTTCACACTGGAAAGCCATAGCTGACGTTCATCCTGCTGAGATCCTATCTATACACATTTGATAATGTGATAAAAATAAATTGAGAAAGGACTAGAAAATTGGTTGCTTACAGCACAATTAACTTTATGGTGAGATTACCAACTTAGCTTGCACCAAAATAATTTGAGAAATTTGTGTCATGTTCTTGGAGATTTGGCCAGATACAAACGATCAAACGATATTTTACTATGCAAAAATGTGTAGTCTCAAGCTGCCTGTCAAGTTTGAATGATACATGATTAATAATTGAGCACATCATATTTATGCATTCCTTTCCAGTAGATGCATGAGAGGAAAACAGGAACTGAAAGAGGAAAAAATAAATGATTAGCACTTTGAGATACTCAAAGACAAAAATATACTTCCATGGTAATTCCTGCAAGAAATAAGTGAGCACGAAGTGATAACTCATCTGTAAAATCTACCTTTCCTCAATCTTTACTTGCTAATTTATGTCTTTCACTATTTTCATAAACAACCCCTTCTCTACAAGAAAATCAATGACAAGATTATTGTGATTGCGCAAGGTTTAGGGCTAGACTGCTTATATCAGCTAAAATATGTACCAACTAGTGAAGAGAGAAAAGGATATAAAACCAGCATAAGGTATGTTTTTCCTTGATAGGGCATTGGATGGTTAGCAGTATGGTCTAATGACTTCAGTTGTGCAGAGAAAAATATTGCTTCCATCTTTTTTGACAACTGTTTTATAATTCAAATGATATCAAGATAAAACTATATCAGCTTTATTTTTTATCTTTTATATCCCACTATGTGCTGCTCACAGCAAAATGTTTATGATAATTTAAAGTTCCTAAGTCACCAAACACTTCTGTTTAAAGCTTAGACTGACCTAGGCAAAAATATTATTTGGTTAAAAAGATATATCTTGGTGTGTAGGATCCTGTGAAAAACCTAAAAATCTTGAAAATAGACTTTATTTTGAGAAAATCCAAGAGTTTTGCAGCCTTAGCCTTGGCCACGTTCCTGGTCAAACAGTCTCTGAAATCTTTGCATTCTTCATTTCTGAAGTAAATAATGGTGTCCATCTCAGGAGCCAGTGTACAGTGTTGTCATCGCTACATGCTTCTTAGAGACAGACAAAAATAAGTCCATGTTCAGTGTTCCTCAAATAATGTGGCATAAAACTTATTCTATTGTTAACCTGTCAGCTGTTAGGTTAGCTTCTGTCCTGAAATATCAAGATTTATATTCACTCACCTAAATCTTTTAAAAAGACTTTTCCATTGGATTGGTGGATTTTATTATTATCCTTAGAAATCTCCAGGTTCACTTGGAATTCTACTCTCTCTCTTAAATATTTTTATAGTTGCTACTTGGGACATAATGACTTCACCCATCATGGCCTTTTGAGGCAGCACTTCAACTCGCTACTTCATTCTGGTATTGGTGCTGATTGATAATGAATCAAAATCTGGAGGTAGTATTCCTAAGTAGGATATATCAGAAACATGAGGAGCCATTTATTTATTTTCAGAGTTTATTATATATTTTTGTTTCATATGTGATCTATTATACTTGCTCTTTTTTTATCCATTAACCACTGCAGTGGTGATTTTTGTTCATCTTGCCACACTTTGCCCCAGTATCTCCCTGGAATGATTATGATTGATACAGAAACAAACCTGTCTACCAGTAGGTCATATTTGAAAAATACTTGCCTATATAATGCATTTTCCAAACGTATACCCATGATAATGTAAATACTGTTGGAAGAGCCCTCTTTGGCAGTGTGAAATAGTCATCAGCAAATATATTCCACCTCTCGAAGGTCATATTCTTCCATTGGTGTCATCTTAGATGTTTTATGTGCTAATTCTTCAGCAGAATTGTATAACCTAGCTGAAGAACATTCCTTCGAAGTCCCCTCAAATAATCTGTTTTGGGTGATGAGAGATAGCTGTAGCTGTTTTAAGGTATTTCTGTTACACCACATATTTGTTGTCACCCTTTACCTAGAAAGTTACAGTCCTCAAAGCTAAACTGGTGAACCATATGATGCAAATGCTTCTCATTTTCTTTAGCAGTCTTGTATGATTTAGCAGCTTAAATTGCTAAAATAAAATGCAAATTACAATACAGAAAGCCATGATGAAACAGGGACAAAATGATATTTTAAAAACTTCGCAATAGGAATTTTTGAAGAAGAATATCTTTTGGGATATTTACTGCGGTAGTTCTCTGAATAGTACCTTAAATGACACTTATTCCAGCAAAATATTTCTGTGAGGGACACCTTTGATTCAGTGGTACTATTCTACCTCACTTTTTTTTTAACAGACTTGTTTTACCAAATAAAATCCTTAATATCTTCTCTTAAGAAAATGGAATTTTTTTGTATGTAATATGGAAATGCTTATATGCTGCCGCATATTTCTATATGACTGCAGGTGCTTGTGTATGTGTCTACATTTTTCTGTGGACTATCAAAAGCCTAGCTGATGAAGAAAGTGGCTAATTAAAAAAAATAAAATCATGTATATGTTTTGAGGATACACATTGATATTACTACTGGCAACTACTGATCAGTAAGAAAAGTGTGAAAAGTGTGAAGAAAACATATATCATCCATCTGTTTCAACCATCTGCCAAGAAAAAAAATGTTACCATTAGCAGATCTGTATCTATAATTCTGTGTTCTGTGTACATCTTCATGATAAATGTCATATGTCTTATACATATATAAATATTTAACTACATAGTTAAACATACTAAATGCAATATAATGTACTAGATGACAAGCAACTCTAAAGTTATTATATTCAAAAACAAATTAGTAATTTCCCAGGTGTCTCCTTAAAGTTTATGATGATAACTAAGTGATTTCTTTAATCTGCCTGATAAAATTTAACTTTGTTATTAGATGTACATGCTAATTTATTTTTTTTACTGCTTTGATTGTGGATTTTGGCATAGTGTGCCACTTCTGTTTATTTCCTTTTGTCTATCTTCTGTTTGAATGCTGACATACCTTTGAAAAATGAAATAAAGTCAGATTGTAAAGCTCAGGTGAATTGAGCTTCTCCAAAAGAATCGGCATGCTCCAAAATCCATCTGTGCGAGTTTTTCTCTGTTCCTGAGGAGAGTGATTGTGTACCAGGAGTATCAATCAGGCACATGTAAAGTGATAGAGATCATTAAGGAGGACTCTTCAGGATTTATTTTCAAAATGCCCTTGGGTATTAATCTTCTGTGTTAGGAGCCTTAGAAAGGGAGCAACTTTTGTAGTCAAACAAATCCCACCCCGTTACTGGAGGAACCTCTGCCTGGCAGTTCCTTCTGATGTGTGATGCATGCAGCTTTCCCAGAATCCAGACAACGTTGGATCTTGTGCTTATAGACACAATGCCGATATGCATATTCAGTAGGTCCTACAATTTCCAGGATGATGGCTTTTTTTGTGTACATTATTTCTGCTGCTGCACATGTATAGCAGGCCTGTTCAGAATTTACTGCCTTGCTATGTATTTGAAAGGTGAGAGGCAAAGATCAGATGATAGTCACCAGAACTAGAGCTTTCCAGTAGCTTTTTCATGGCTGCTTTCATTCCGCAGCATATCTCATAGCTGAATGAGTTTAAGGCGGGGAAGTGTTTGTTTCCTGTTAATGCAAGTAGCTCTTGACACAATTGAAACTTTATAATTTAGTTGGTTAATTTCTTAACCATTTTTTTTTATCTTGACTGTTGTTAAATTATTATTTTTTAAGAAAAAAAAAAAAAAAATCCAACCAAACAAAAAAAAAACTGAGATACTTTCAAGATGTGGGACTTGGATTACCTAATATAAGAAGATGGCTGGTAAAACCATAAATGATATAATCATTTCCTTGTGTTTTAAGAAAAATATCAGAGTGATAAAATTAGATCTTTTTGGTATAAAACTGAAAATAATAATCCAGCGTTGGACAGTGATTTTGGATGGGAAGCAGCTGGCTCTTTTCTCTGAGTTTGCATTGTGCAGTTGCAAAAGCTTGGCAAAACTCTTCCCTGGTCGAAGCATGAATTACTGGACCATCTTTGTCTAGATGATACTATGAAGCTGGCCTGTGTGTTACGATCCGCCTGAGTTACCAACAAATAAAAGAACAGTAATTACAGGAGAAACACCTTGTGTTTTACTAGAGCAATTGCAATTAATTTCATAAGGTGTTTCACTTTATCGCAGAGTTGGCCAGCCAATGTCATTTTTAACAGCAGTGATTTGGTTTGGTAGCTCCTGTAAGATGCTTCCTTGCTAATTGTGGTGGGGAAGTTGAAGGTATCCTGCCTTTTGTTTCCCATCTCTTACTCAGGAATCCCATGAGTAGGAGAATCTACCAGGGTACACATTTCTATCTCTTTTTCAACTTTGGTTAGTCCTACAGAGGCAGATGCCTGGCTGGATAAAAGTAATGCCTGATTCACCAAAGAAAAAGGCATCAAGGTGATTTAGTATCATAAGCTAACATAATTTATTTTTAAGGAAAGGAGGAGATTCCTCCTTTACTGTAATGGTGCATGACCAATGTCTATGAAACTTGCACCAGAGTTGGCTAACATCCAAAAAATGTACCACAGGTACTAATAAAATTTGACACTTTGCTTTTAAGAAATATTGCAGCTAATGTTTTGAAGGATTTGTTAAATTATTTGATACTAAGTATAATCAGCAGCAATTAACATACTTTTCTATCTGAAGCAACAAAAGATATCATCATCCCCCTCCTTCTTAGTCTTATGTATAAGGATGTCATAGCCAAAGCATGCAACTTTGTTTCAGAATCTGAAAGCCATGTAATTTAAAAGGTCATTGTTCTACAAGTCTTTTGAATGAAGAATGTTTGAGACTATACTTCTTCAAAAATTTATAAGCAATAGTTTATTTTAAGCAGCTAATTGTCAAACTCAATCTTCTCTCTTGTTTTTCAAGTTCATTGTATTTAAAAATAAGAGGAAATGAATTAATTGTCTATTATGTACATTCTGGCTTCTTTATGAGCTGTCACTCTAAATAGTCTCGTACAGATACGCATAAGACCTCTTCCTATGCTGTAAAGGAATATTTCAATAAATAAAAATTTATTTGCTCCCATTTGAATGTAAGGCCCTTTATACTGTCAGCAAAATATAGATGGGATTCAAATTCACACTATTTAAAGCAGGATACATGAGTGGCAAAAAGAAAAAAACAAATCACATAAAAAAGCCCTCTTTTAAACTGAAAAGCATTTCTGATACTTCAAAATTTTTTAATGCTTTCTGCCTTATAATTCCTTCAGACTTGTTTATGTGTTTATTTAGTACAATTTTCTGTGAATTCTGTAACTGCAAAAATTAAAATTATTTATCAGTCAAAACACAAACCTGTTGTTGGTATTTGTGAGGCTTATAGGATGATGTGCTTTGAGCTTCTGTCCTTAGGTACAGAATGACAATTAACTGGCAGCATTCACAGAGCTGAGAAGTCACACTGAAATAAAAACACTTGTTCTGCTCTTCCTTCTCCCTAAACCTAATAGCAGGGAGATTTTGAAGTGATATGACGCTATAAACATTTAAATTATTATTAAATGAAAAGATTCTGATTTGTTTCAGCTTATTTCATAGGAAGGAAGAGATAGATCAATTTGTCTACTGTGTAAGAAGTGAGTAGTAAGAAATAGTATTGTCATATTTTTTAAACAGAAGTGTCACTAGGAAAGCGATATTAAGGAAAGGAGAAAATGAATTAAAAAATTGAATTATTATTGATTCTTGATGAAGCACAGGGGTTTTTTTGCTAGTAATGTTATTGATCCATACTACAGACAAACTTAGCTTCCTTTGTTTTTTCTTTAGACAAAGAGCATTAGGAAAAATATAATCCTTCAAATATCATGAATAAAATTGTGTGAATGTACATACAAACTTCATAACTGTGAATTCAGTAAATCAGTGTTTGAGAAATACAGAACAAAAGACTGAAGCCAGTTATGATGACTTACATTAAGAAATTTACTTTGTGCTCAGCATTGTTTAGCTAAGCTAATCATGGAAGATTAACCTTTAAAAATTTATATTGCAAATTATGCTGATCCCATTTTTGGTTCCTAATGCTTTTAGCTCTGCAAACAGCATTTGACATTTGCCAATAGTAATGTCAGGCACAGACATTCCCCTATTCTGCAAATAACAAGAGTTTGAATTCTTTGAATTCTTTGCCTTTTTTTTTCTTTTTTTCTTTTTTCTATTTTCTCTATTTTTTTGAGGGAGGAAACGAGGAATTGGTAGCAATGTAGTCTTTTTTTTTTTTTTAATGTTGAATTAAATGTTGGTTACATCGTAAAGATTGTTCTTTGGTTACAAGTTTTAACACCAGGCAACGTTAGGGAAGCATTCAGATTCTCTTTTTTTTTTTTTTATTTTTCTCTTCTCATGGCCACTATCTCCTCATTTTGTTTGAAGGAAACAAAATGACTGCAAAGAGAGAATAAGAGAAGCTGATTCTACCATGTATTCTTATCCTAAGATACACAACAATTGAATTACATGCATAGCTTTAAATCTCCTAATAGTCCTATTGCTGTTGCTTTGAATCCTCCTATGGTTATATCTACTTCTGATCTTTGCTTTTAGACGGTCTTAATATAAATATTAAGATATTTAGAATGAAAAAATAGCAGTAAATCATGACAAATACACAGTTTACCCAGTGACAGCTCTCTTTGAAGGTCACCTTTCCTGACAACAATTCTGAGGAAAAATCCTCAGTTAGTCTGTGATGCTTTTTATAATTTACGGGCTGAGCATCCTTCATGCTTCAAGGTGTTTTTTCTTGAGACATCTACAAACGGCAATTAAGAAAGGGAATTTCAAACATGTTATACAAGAACGTATATATATAAAGTTCTAGAGATAAAAATTTTTGGTAATCAATAAATGAAAGAAGAATTTATGGGTCAGTAGAACTAATCTTTGTAGTACTACAAAAGTATTAAAGTTTTTTTTTTTACATAATGCAGAAGTAGTATGGGACAATTCAACATTGATAATATTTAATAAATAGATTTCTAGGAATAGGTTTCTATTAGCTGCATAGTATTTAATACCTCAGAACACGTGCACTGTATTTGCGTGGCATATACCTTGAAAAATAAAGGTTCTTCATACTTGCTTATACTAACTCTTCCATTAAAAACAAAACTGTTGAACAATATGAAGAAAATCATATTTAAATCATGTTGCACTTTTTGTAAAAAATTATATTTTTTATTGCCATAATTT
Source organism: Rhynchotus rufescens (assembly GCA_032273925.1). Lineage (NCBI taxonomy): Eukaryota > Metazoa > Chordata > Aves > Tinamiformes > Tinamidae > Rhynchotus > Rhynchotus rufescens. The sequence continues at coordinate 6,879 of JAVCKT010037456.1, read as the reverse complement.
GTAGCTTTACCTAATATAATGAGATTTTGGTGGCAGTACATTAAAAGCATGAATCATGTAAATAGCTAGGTGGCTAGACTAGAAAAACTGGACTTTTTTTTTGTAGAAAACATGGTGACATTGGCTTATCAGAAATTTTTTCATCAGTAGGTGCACACTCCTTCTTTTGAGGCACCTAGCTCAATAGAACTTATAAAATTATAAAATCATAAAAGTATAAAATTAAATCAATTTGATTCTTATGGATTTAATTCCAAACTGAAAGTTAAGTGAATACCTAAGGGATCTGTGGAAGTGGGACCAGGGAAGAAAGAAAGGCAGTTGTTCCATTTACATACTAGTCATTCATGACAAGGTTCATAGGCAAAAGAGAGGCTACTGGAGCTTAGCTTGCTCTTAGAGAATTTTTTGAGGATAGCGGCTGATTCGTAGCTTAAAGAATGGTGGTTCAGACACAGCGTAATGTTTAGAAATGCAATACTTGTGCCTGTCATCCAGATCTCCAATCAGAAGGGGTGGACCAGTCTCATGCGAGCTTTTGAGTTTATTAATTTGGTGGTGGGGACAAGAGGGGAAGGAGGGAGGAAAAAAACTGTATCCCTTTAGGCAACATTAGGCAACATTTAATAGCTTTTCAAAAGTCCTGTAGATCGCTGTTTCCCTGTTTTGTATCCTTTTTTTTTTTTTTTCTTTTTTTTGCAGATGCAGCTGAAGAACAATAGCAGATCAGCATATTGTGCTTTCCTTGGCAGACTGACTTTTGAATTGTTATAATGCACTAGTCCAGACGGTCTGTAATTCTGCTTTTACCTTCAACTGTTTCTTTATTCTAACCTCCTAGTGCATGGGACTTTGTAACTAAATAGTAGCATAATATAAAACACAATACCAGGTTAAGACAATATTCAAATGTTAACTTTAACAATGTGAGTCTAAACTGCTGCTCAAAAATACCACACATAATGCCATGTTTGTCACTGCAAATTTTCTCTGTGACTATGTGCCCACGCACAATATTCATGCATATAGATGTATACAGTTAAAACAAATTTGAATGTAATATGTGTGATTTTAAGCATCATCTAGAGGTTCAATGCCTTTGATTTCCATTGAGATTGGTGGAAAGTGAGATTTCTAAACTCCATGTAGGAAATTCTCACAGTACCCAATCATGAATTATTGTAGCATGGGAAAAATGTCATCTTTCCTTTGGAGTTCTGGGAGTGTACTTCCATAGGTGCATTCAGGAAATAAAACTTCCACAGCTCTCTTTCCTGATATACTTCCCTTTCACTCCAAATTATTGTTTTTAATTCAAAATACTTTAGAGGTGGGAGGACTGTTTGCCAGTAGGCCAATTAGTTATTATTAATATGAGGCAAAACCTTTCAAAGACTCAGTAGTACAACTGAGTCATCAATTTGTCATTAAAAATTGATTTTTCCTCTTTTTTTTTTTTTCTGATAGTTTCCTGAGTTGTCTATATGAGGTCATACTTTCACTCTATTTGCTACTAGTAAGAATTTTCAGGACCAAAGACTGGCTATTCCTAAGGTGAGGTACTGAATACATGAATGAGACAGATAATAAATGCACATCAACATTACCTATATCCAAGTCATTAGCATGTTACCCATTCATTCTGTACTACATGATTTGTTCTTTTTTTCCTTTGAAAAGTTCAGAGTTTTCAAGTATGAGGCTGTATGACCATTTTGAAATAAAACTATAGGCCTATAAGCCATAGACTGGTTCTCAGTCTACTAGACATCCTCTTTTATCTCCCTCTCTATACATCTTTAGAATGAGGAAAAATTACAAAGCTGACCACACTGCAGCTGCTTAATACAGTTGTGAATAGATCCTAATAAGCATATGGCATATACAGTTATCTGTGCAAATTAAAGGGTTTGGATTGTTCAGAAAATGTAGAAATGAAGGAGACCAGAAGGAGAAAAAACATCCTGATTGCAGCAGCAAATGGTTGCAATTTTTCCTTCCTGCGTTAATGAATGTAATTCATGTAATGCATATTATCTCAGTCAACAGCAAGATTTTCATGTTCAGTTCACAGACAAAGTATTTTAATTAAGAATATGAATAAGCAATGACAATCCAGTTGCAGAAAAAGCAAGAAAGGGCACTTTTTGGCCCATATATGTGGAGTCACTTTGTGAATATAGTTTATCAATATAATAAGCTCACTTTCCTAAAACTCTTTGCCGAAAGAATGTCCTTTAAGTCATATTCTTATGACTCTCCAACCTTCCTTTATATGCAGTATTTGACTGCAAACCTTTATTTTACAGCCTCTAGTGATCAAATCTCTTCATCCTGTATAAACATAACAAATTAAAAGAGCTTTCAGCTACTGAACTCCCACACAACATACACAAAACTAAAATAATTCATTGTCTAGAGACCATAACAAATTTTAATGTGCATTTACAGAGTAAACAGAGAGCCGGTAGGAGTCAAACCCATGGAAGTGAATGTATGCATTACAAAATCCACACAATACTGGATTACAAACTAAAAATGATGTTTTCTCAAGAAAGGAAATAAAGATGTATATTGGTGGCATGACATACAGTTAAGATTAAAAACTGGCTTGCATGAGGACCAAAGTATGTCTACTCTGAAGTAATATCACATAGACTGTAAGCAATTTACAGAATTTAAGTTAGTTTTGCATATACAGGAGTTGCAAAATTAGAGAAAACACACTGAAATATAGAACATACACACACACAAAAAAAAAGGTGTATATATATCAACCTCCACACTGTTGTCAGGGGTTGGCCTAAGTCAGCAAATGCCACCAATGAACAAGAAACAAACCAAAAGAGGAGGGGAAAAACCCACAGTGGGGAGTGATGAGGAAAAGAAAATTAAAAGAAAAGAAAAATACTCTCATTTGTTTGCCAGAAGCTGTGCCTTTACTCTGTTTAGCTTTTCTTTTTCCTCTCTATTCCTCATGAGAAAAAAAAAAAAAAAAGAAAGAAAAAAGACTTTTTGACAAAGTTTGTGAGATTTTTTTATCAGGGTTGATGTTGATTCATTCTGTTTGTTTCATTATTTGGCCTCTGTTTGCTTCATAGCTGGAACAATTCTTTCAACATAGGAAACTAAATGTCATCCATGGTTAATTTTATAATACCGATGACTCGCAGGCCAACCCCTGAGAAGTCAAGGACATGAGGCTTCTACTTGCCAAGAGAAAAGGAAAATAGGTCTTGCTGTTACAAAATGTCCTATTACTTCACGCCAGTTCTCTTCAAATAAATGATCAGTGATATGCCAAAGAAAATAAGATCTGTCAAGAAAACATGTGATATCCTCTTCTTATAATATTTATTTATTTATTTATTTAGTATTTTTTTTGTACTTCCTGTAGAAGGTGCTCCTTGTGTAGAGATTTAGAGTACATTGGGTGCAGAGTGATGGTTGGAGGTTAGGGTCAACTTTGCTGTCCGCTCCATGGATTTTACAGGCGATATGCTCTTTGCTTTAAGAAGAGAAAGTGATATTGGAAAAAGTCAGCACTTTTAGATTAAAGCAAAGCACCCTTCACAAAGCCACAAACAAGAAGCAGGACAGAAAGTCCATGGCTTGTAGCTATCCTCGCACCTGCGGAAGAAGTTATAAGATATTCGCTCATCTTGCAGATTTCCAATGTTCCTTATAAGGCTGTTTTAAACACATACATTTATATATTAATTAGCTCGCAAGGTTGGCTCTGGTGCTCATGAATGTCTTGGCATGCACTGCAAATGACAACACAAAATATTTCAGTCCCGGAGAGGTTTGCCTGTATTGCTTTGCTTTTGTTTCTTGTATGTTTTGAACAACGTAACCCAGCAACCATATACCAAAAGGAACAAATGCCTTCCCCCTCGTTCTTTACACAAGCATTATTAGATGTGGGCAGTGACGGCGAGGACTGCTACTGAACAAGCCGTCCCATGGCTACCTAGTATTGCTTTGAAAACCAGAGGAGATGCTGGAAGATAGCTGTGCTAGTTACAAGGGGAAACAGAATGCCAAAAGGTTGGAGTGGTATTTATTTTCAAGAAATTGCTTTTTCCCAGATTTTTTTTTGTCTTTCTAGCAATCTATGAAAGCAATGATATATATCATTATTCCTCAAAACATACTTTATATTTAAATTTATCAGAATAAAAACATGCACTAATGAATTTGAAATATTGACACACGAAACACATGCGGATTTAGAGGTATTAGACACCAAGTCTTAGTACTTGATAACTCCCTATAGCATAAATAATTACATTCAGAACTTGAAACATATTACTTGAGGTGAAAAACATAAACTGGATTTCATTAACCATAATAAAACCACTAATTATAACAAGTTAAAGCATGATTAATAGATTTTATCTCTGTGTCTATTTGAATAGAATTGAGTTTATTGATGGTTATCAACATCAAATCTATGATGTTGTTATATGCTGTCAATAATAGTACCAGACTTTTAGTAGCTTATTATTTTTTTAAAAATCTATTAATCATATTTAAGTTACTTTTATGAAGAACTTAATATTAAATTGAATACTGAGTTTCAATGCAGTGAAAGCAAAAGAACTCAATGCTATGCTCATTTGTTTTAAGTTTTCAAACATATATTAGCAAAACATTCTTCTATAGCTGCTGTAAGCTATATAGCTTGTAGTTAAATATAGCTATATACTTGCTGTTCATAAGAAGTGTAACAAGAAGTATTTCAATTCCTGTCTTTTGTAAATTTTCACCTTCAGAAAGCATATTAAACTAAATCCTACATTTCTGAATACTATTTCCTTTTTTAAATACATGGTGTGAGACATTATACATATATAGTAGTTGCTATAAAAGACTGAGTTCTCTGTAATATATACAGGAGTTTCAGATGTATCTGTTGTATTTCAGTTTTCCACACGTGAACTGAACTTGCTAGTGAATATGAACTTCTGAATAGAGACAAGTCTTAGAGACCAAGATTTTCAGAAGAGTCAGAGGGAGCTGTGTATTCAGTTACTGTTGAATGTAGATGGGAAACACAAACCCAATTTTCATGCACCCATCTGATAGCTCTAGCCTGCCTGTACTAGGCTGCAGTAGTCTTCCATGCTTCACAAAGCACATACTCTCTGTGAGAAACTGAACCTTCAAATAAGTACTCATGTAAATTTGCTAAGGCTTCTTCCAGTGGATTGCTCTCATGGGGGTAGTATTTCTGTGCTTTAGTCCACAGGTCAAATTTACTTTTCTGTTCTCAATATTATCATAGCATGGCTTTATTTACCCTTTTATATAAGACATAATTCTGTCATTTGACAGATTTTTATAAATATTATTTCTCTCCCTGGAAGAATTTAGGGCCTTTTATATTGTTAGTTTACTTTATGTTATGTTGAATTACTTTCATTCTTTTTATTTTTAAATATCTTTTTAATCAAATAAAACACTCTTGAGCAATGTATTTCCTCTGCATGAAATATACAGAACACAAATAAGGATAAATGCTCATAAGAGTCTCATGGATATTTGTTAAGATAGATTTTTTTAACAACATTATAATTTGAGAATTTGAAAACTATAATGTGTAGAAAAGAAACAGTGATACAAAATAGATTTGATGTAAACCGTTTCATTGTGCGAAAAAAAAGAACCATAATACTTGTTGGAAAATGTGTTTTTGTTTGTTTGTTTTTTACTTTCTTCAGTAGCCTGTAGTTCCTAAAGTCACATGTTGCGTACATATGATATATTTTTTATAAATATATATAATTCATTCATTGTATAAATTCCCATCTCTGTTCATTATTGTCACATATTGTACATGTTTTTTTTTTTTTTTTTTTGTAAATGGTGAGTTTTCTTGTCTTGAAAGGAATTTAGCTCTTCCTATATACAGTAAGTGCAAGTTGAAGCAATAGAGAACACCTAAGAAAAGTTAAAGGAATTACTGCTAAAACAATTTTAGCCTCTAAGTGAAGAAGGAAACTGTTAGGATTGCTAGAAATCACTTTAGATATTACAGTGTGCAATGTGCTTTGCAGGGTTTCAGGAACTGATTAGTATATCCTAATGCCATATCAGTGCCTTCTTCATTAGTGCTTTTAAATAATTTAGTGTGCAAAATACTGTCAAACCCGAGCTGGTGCATTTTCAGCAATACTTCCTCAATGAAATGAATATGTGGCAAGTATGATGATTAGGTGCGTTCTTATCAGTGGTGCCTTACGAAATACAGTGAGAGTTTAAGTATACTTTGGTTTGCTTTTTTTTCCAGATTTTTGTTTTTACTCTCATGAACTTAGATATCTCTGTAGTTTTTGGAAGGGTGAAAGCTGCAAATACAGAATAATAACACACTAAACACTCTGTTACCAAGCTAGCTACCCCAACTAGTTATTCTTGATCTCTTCCTTTTCCTGTTTCATATCTATTTGTTGATTTTGTTTTCTATCTTATTAAAAGATGAGCTAAGAGAAATAGGTGTGAAATTTCCATTTTGACTACAAATCTAGATTTCCAAAGAAGTCATAGAGCATTTTAATGAGAAATTTATTTTCATTTTTATACACTTAAATCAGAGGCAAATTTCAGACCAAAATCCAAATCCAAATGTCTCCAAAATATAGAGTATGCAAACTCAGAATTTTTATACATATTCACTTTGATTGTATAGAGCTGACCAGAACTTGAAAAGTATCACTGGGACTGTGAGCACAGTAACATTAGTACAAAAGTATCAGTGTGATGGTGTGTTTGCTAAATTACTCATTCTCCTGTCATTTCTAACATTATTTCTTAATTAACGTAGTGAGAGCTAAAGAGATTTTTATTTCAGGTCAATTGTATTACCCTCAAAGA
>JAVCKT010037454.1:32884-63251 GCA_032273925.1 Rhynchotus rufescens | reverse complement strand
CTTCCAACTGTAAAACTGTTGAAATTCCATCTTTAAAAAAAAAAAAAAAGTCACTTAGACTTTTAAAGAAAATCTTTAAGCCTCTTTTTTACCTTCTCGTTGCTCTTCTTTAGTATGTGTGATATGATCGTAGCAGTGCTCAACATGCTCTTGTGTTGCGTTTTGTTACCAGGGATGAATCAGAAGGATGATCAGCCAAGAGCAGGGGAGATGGCCTGACTAACAGCAGTTAGTGGAAGAGGTCTGTGGGCAAGGTTTTCTTATGTGATGCTAAAAGGCTCCGCTGATGGTCAATGTTGGACCATGCAGTAAGTATGAGGTCTCCTTGCATGAGCTGGGGACATTTGGTTTGGAGTCACTGAAGCCATCTCTGAAAATGGCTGATGTATCAGCTAGTTCATGGGCAGGTTTTTCCCATCCATTGGTACTGGAACCATTTCCTTTTACTTTTTCCTGGGAAGTGTTTAAAAACTTAAGTTTCTGTTACCAAAATAGTGTGGATATGCCATTATATACTGCAGCTTGCCGTGTTTGTGTTATGTGCTTGTCTCACTTGAGATGCCATTGCTGTCATTCATCTATGCTAAAATCATCTCTTACGTGGAGGTTTCCTCCAAGACATCTCTGATGAGCTGTTGGATCTGCCTAAAAGACCTAAGCCTAAAAAGTGTTCACAAAAATAGCGTGTTCTGACCAGAGCATCTGCAGCTGGGGTTGTCGACGGTCTGCACTACGCGTGGTAAAGAGAGGTGAGGTAGGACAGAGCTCCCCATGGAGGGTGAAGGGGCATCACTGCTGACTCGCTGCAGGCCTTATCTGGAGCTGGTTCCAAGCAGAATTTCTTGGAGATCACCTGCAGAGATTGACCCAGGAGGGGTAACCTTCTGCTGGGAGCAAAGACCCTGTCCTTGCTTGCTTTCCAAAGCCACTTGGGTGGTGTCATCTTGAGCTACCAGCACTGCTGCTCAAAAGGGTGCCTGGCTGCAACCTCTTTGAGACCTCTGAGCACACAGGGCTGGTTTGTGTCACTGGAAGTGCATCTTGAAGGTGTTAAGCCTTAGCTGTACAACCCAGAGAATGCTGTTAGACAAAAATCCTGCAGTAAATCACAACCTCCGTGGGAGCGTGGCCGCCAACACAGAGTGTCAGGAAGCCCGAGTCCCCGCGAGATGTCCCTTAAGGAAGCTTAGAGCAAGCCCTAGGGAGCTGCTTGCAGGCCGTAGTGACGCAGCGGCTGGCTCACAATAAGGAGATAGAGGATCAGATGTGGCCTCCCTAACTCATCTTTTCCTTAACAGGGGTGCTCACCAGGGCTAGATGTCCCTTGTCCTGGCCTCGTGGTGCTCCATACACCTAGTGGGCCTGAGGACTCCATCCCAGCGGAGGGTGAACAGTAGGAGCACCCTGCTCACATCCTTCCTCCTGCACAAGAGCAGCCCTGGTGCAGAAAGGTGTCACCCAAGCTGCTCCCCGTGAGCACTGTCCCTTCCTGAGCCCTCCGGCGCTCCTCGAAGCACGAGCTGCCGTTGGCCTCGTTACTTCATCTCACATAAGCTCTGCTGCTGCTCCGTGATTACCCAGCCCTTTTGAAAAGCTGTGGCTTTGGGATTGGTTTCAATAGCCATTATAATGAAGTTTATAATCCTTTGCAGAGCAAGGTTAGGAAATTAATGCAGAATTGGTAGTGAGCTATTTTAAACAACTCAGTAAATTATCTAGACACGGATCTGAGATAAAGCACCACTCAGCTCTCTAGATGTCTTTTTATTTCCTGGTGCAGTCCTGTCCTTTCTATTTTAACTCTCTCCAGCAGCAAGATTATTATGTAACTTACTTTTTTATCCCCTAAAATAAAGGGCCTGGTGGCTACACAGAGTTTGCTGTGGGTGAGCTGCAAACCCCTCTGCTGCGTAGGTAGGTTGGATGCTGCGTGGATCTGGACAAAGGCCATGGAAGTCGGTATCTGTGACCAAACGTGTGCCACGGGTTTGTGGAAGATCAGTTTTGCTGGGATAACGTGTGCTAGTCCAAAAGCTTTCAATTTCTTGGCGACTAATTGGCCAGAAATACTTGATAACCAGGCAAATTCCCATGTAAATAGTTGTTTACTGCACTTAATTACGCAGAAGCAGACCTCAGTGAGCACTGGTGAAACAGATCTCTATTGCACAAAAGACATAAAATCATTGTGGAAAATACAAATGGGGATTTTTTGTTTCTTTTCTGGTTTTCCAAATAAATGCATGGAGAGGCGTTGCTCCTGTTGCCACTGATGCACGATCTCCTTACGAAGGCAGCCGCGCTGCCGATGCCGCTAACTCGGCTCGCAGGGCCGGGGCCAGCTCTGCTCTGGCAAGCTCTGGAAGCTGCGGCTCCCGTGTGCTTGAGGAGCAGCCTCTCAGCTTCCTTGGGAAACCCTCAGGGCCACGCATCCCTCAATCCAGATTTTCCAATTTTGCATTTTTCCCAAGTATTTTTGCTGGTTGGTTCTGTATCGCGGTTCCTCCAGGCTCCGCGCCTGGCTCCCTCCTTGCAGGTGCTGAAGTGCTCGTGTTCTCCTGTCTCCCTTGTGAAGGCAGGTATTGCCTGGCCTGCCTGCTCTTTTCTTGTGCTTCTCTGACGAGATGTTTTCTGAGCTTTGCCTTATTTTAATCTATCGTTAGCCTTTTCAGAGGAAAGCAGCACCTTTTCACATCAGCAGCGTCGCTGGGGGAATCGTGGGTGTTGTGTCTTGTATCTTCTTCTGTCTCTGAGGTGCCCTGCATAGATCCTCCCCTCTGCGTGTTCCGCATGCAAAAGGAAAGGATGAGCGAGGTGGAAATGCCCAGGGCTGCTGGGCTCGGTTAGAGCTGTAGGAAACAGAACCCGACAGCTGAACGTGGAGCTTAGGACACCCCACAGCAGCCATAGCACAGGCTGCTCTCCTACTGCTACTGCTCCCGTTGGAGGGTGGAATTCCCAGCGATTCCCAGCCCACCAGCACATTCCCTGGTGGGGACACGTGTAAGAGGACGACCTGTCGTAGCAGCTGTTCCCACAGCTGGAACTGGTGAATTGGAACCAAGTGCTCTGAATTATGAGTTTAATGTGGTTTAGATTCGAGGATGTGCTGGTCTCCCGGAATCTTTTGGCACTCGGGAATTCACTTTACCTGGGGGTGGTCTCCAAAACTTGGCTGAATGAGCTGCAACGTGCCAGTTCCTGATGGGGAAGCTGATGGACCTGGAGTTTCATCCAAACTATCAGAACCAGATTTCAGAAAATACATTAATGTCTTGTCTGTTGACAAGGCAGAAACAGCAGTAGAGTTTTATGACTAAAAATGCCCTGTGTTTGACAGACAGTGGAAATACTCTCTTTTCCAGCTTGCTGGATAGGCTTTACCCAGCGCGCTGAGCACCGCTGCTTTGGGTAGCAGGACGGTTTGCATTTTAGCATTCACCTCTCAGAAATAATGTCACTAAGATGATGTAGCTGGGTGTACTAGTTCAGGTTTTTGGAGGCCTGTGTCCATGCTGGTATGTTTACCTGCACATGAAGTTATAGCAAGTATTTCTTCGTAGTTATTTGCACATGCAATTCCCATGAGTAAATAGCAAAATTACTGCCCAGGCTGCAGAAATACTTCAGCTTTTAGGTGAACACTGAGGTATGTGCTGCTCAAGAGTGGTTTTTCCTTCCTTCATAAAGTCACTTTGGTCGTCCTGTGGATTATATAATCTGAGCCCTTGTTCATAGCTCCTTTGTTCATAGCTCCAGCACAACTTTGCAATAGCCCTTTTCAAAAGTAACTTGTAAGAAGGACATAGTAATTGAGGTCAGATGGAGCCTGCCTTGATGAATAGTATGCCAGGAACCGCGCTCAATGGTCAGCATCCATCTGGAGATGAGTGTCTCTGGGTGTTGTTATCTCGAGCCTTTGTTGCAGAGTAATTAGCTGTGCACTTGCCTTGGGCCCTTGTTCTGGGAAGTGCCTCCTCACTGGAGCTCAGCAGCTTTTCCCTCTCCAGGAGAGCGCTCTGAGGAGCTGCTTTGATGTGGTGTGAGACTTTCTCCCCTGCTCTTGGCAGCAGCCTGGCTTGGGGGAAGGGCCCCGCTCTCATAAAACCTCCGGGAGCGCCGGTTGCAGCAGCTGGGCAGCACACGGGCCCCGCTGCCGGGGTCCTGATCGTCGCCTCCTTCTGCTGGAGGAGCAGCTTCGTGGCCAGCAGGTAAGCCCAAACCTGCTGCTTTTCTGGCCTGGGTCTTTGGGGTGTGCGTCACATTCCCGTGCACCCCTCGCACGTCCTGCGGGAAGCGCCCGGGCCTGCAGAAGAGTGTTATTCCTGTCAGTGTGGTTCCCACTTGCTGATCGGCTCCCGAGACTTCTTCCTATCAGTTTTAGAGGCAACTCCTGCCTATACTTTGTGCTATGTAACCTGGTTTCTGAAAGCAAATCTGCTGCTGGTTTCCTCCCTGGAAACGCGGGCCAGGTTGCATGTGTGCACACATGCAAGGGTGGAGAGATGGGGATAACTTTTTGCTGCTTTATTGCTGGGGGAATTGCAAGAGAAGAAACCAAGAAAAAATATTTTGTCGTGCGTGCAATGGCAGTGCAAGAAATGTTGTATCCGTGCAGAGGCATGGAAGTATTCCCGACTGCTCCGGTGACAGCAGCAGAGCTGCCTGTGTGTGTTTCTGCATGCAAGCACGCTCCGTGTCCTGTTACCTTGGCATTTCTCTGTCCATTAGCTGCTTGTTCTCTTCTCAGTCTTGATTCTGATTTTCTCTGCAGTGAGATACCAGGCTTTCCAGCTACTGAGGGGCTTTCACGCTACCTTTTTTTTTTTAGCTGAATTCTTTGTATTTATAAGTGGGGAATGTGGCAGTTTTGCTACTATAAGGAAGCCCTGATCTCGGAAGATGAGAAGCTCATAAAAATCCCTCCCCAGTGCAAGTACTGGGCAGCCCTTGGTGTGAAATTCAAGGAAGGAAGAAGCCCGTGAGGTGCCTGCAGCAGTAGCTGCAGCGAGCGGTGCCGCGCAACCATATGCTGAGGAAAAATCCCTCATTGTGATAGCAATGATGATAATGTGAGTAAATGGAGTGAGATGCAGGCTAGACCTGAGCAGTTTATTGCCCTGACAGATTGAATTGTGCTAGAGAATCCCAGAAGGTAATTTTACATCTGTTGTTTATTCCCACAATAACCATCACAAATGAATTTAGAACAGGACTCGCTGGGTCTAGTTGGACTGTTGCTGTGCTCTCCTTTAGGCTGCCACATACCTGGGCTGCACCGTCCTTCCTGCAGGTCCCGCAGGCCTCCACACTGGTGCGTGGGGCTGGGGTTCCCTCTTTCTAGCAGCACCTCTCTGCATTTTGGGCTGCCCCGAGGAGGTTTAGCAGCTTCTGCTGCCCGGGGAAGGGCTTTGGGCTCGCTGTGACTTGTACAGCTCCCAGCAAGGGAGCCAGCTTAGTTTTTATAGCCACATACTAGTTTTTATGTATCTGTTTTTCCCCTCGTAGGATTCCTTTCAGTGAATGCAGCTTGAGCTTGTTTGTTGGATGCTGCTTTTTGTGCTTGTCCCCCCCACAGGGCCAGCACATCCTGCGTGCATCCTTTGGCCTCCGTGTCGCTGCGGCGGTGAAATACTTCTGCAGTAGCTTGTGTTCCCTGCAAAATCCGTTGCGCTTGCAGGTGTTAATGAAGGTGGCTAGGGTGGTGCTGAGCGGGTTGTGGGATTGGGGCACAGTTGCCTCGTTGGGAGCCGTGGGGGCTGCTCAGGGCTGTGCTGTGGGGCACTGCCCGTCGCGCTCGCCCCTCGCTCCTGCCTTGGCGCCTGGTGACTGCAGGGCCTGTGCGGCCAGAGCCGCCTCTCCCAGGAATTCCCAGGGAATTCTGACATCTGAGCCGTTCCAGGGCTCTGGGGCCCATCCAGGAACTCGGCCTGGCCAATCTGGAAGTCAGGTAGGATGAGAAGCTTGGATGGATTTGACGGTGTGAAAGCATGACCCTTCTTGCAGGCACGGGAATGTGTTTTGTGTCACTCCTCCCTTCACCAAACCACATAGCTAAAAAAGAGGCAGTTGGATTTGCCATCCTGTCCCTTGCTACCCACTATATGATGTCCCCTGCTCTGCTTATGCCACCCGCTACTCTGATTGCAAGTTCTTCATGTCTTTCATGGAGATGCCAACAAAAACCTCATTTAGGCTCTCATATGTGCCCTGTAGCCTCTGCTGCTCCTGTTGAATAGGGAAGAATTTGGTGTGTTGCATAACGTGGACATTGGCTGTATATAAGGCACTGCATGGACGTACCTGTGCGTTCTCTGTGACCTTGACAGCACCATCCACCCACGGGGCTCCCACCCACCCCAAGAGGAGACCTCATGTCTCCTTGTGAACCTCGACTGCCCCGGTATTTGCTTCTCGTTACTAACAAACCAGCAGTGCTGCAGCTAAACTGCATGGGGGTGTCCCGAACCTGTGGGGAACCTGCCTTGCACCCACAGAGAGCTCATGGGGCTTGGGGAGCTGCGGAGGCTCCGGTGCTGCCGGCGGCTCCGGTGCCGTCCCGTGCGGCACAGCGGGATCCGCTGGACCTTCCGCACGTGGCTTCCTGGCTAGTGAGACCTTCGTATCCAGTAACCACGGAGGCTGTCACAGATGTATTTATTTATCCATGTAAGTACCCCTTTGGGTAAATGTAGGCTCTCATGATTGTAACATTTCACTGAACTGTAGGAGTTAGGGGGAAAAAAAAATATGAAAGGAAAATAAAACCTCAGTTGGAGTTTTCTCCCTTAAAATTAATGAAGGCTCTGACCTCTCATTACTCCACTTAATGAGAAATCATCAACGTCCTGGAGAGATTTTCAACAGATGGGTAATTATTAGTCTCCAGTAAAATGCATTCTTTTTCTTAGATATTAAATCTTTTTTTTTGCTTCAAAATCAATAGTAATAACTTAGGATCACCTATGCCCTGTAACATGATTCAACCAAGAAGCACATTTTTCTTACGCAACCTTCAGAGAAAGGCCCAGAAGCTCTCGGGGGCACCAGGCTGCTGTCTCACCTGCTTGCAGCACCACGGCCTCTGGCTTGGACCTCTTCTCTCTTTTCTCTTCTCTGACCTTTCTCTCTCAATTCCTGTGTCGAGACCCCAGTCCTTAAACTCCCAACTTCAAAGCAAAAAGAAAGGAGCCAGCCTGCTCTTCAAAGCAGCGATAGAAGAACCTCAGATGCCCGTCCTGACAATCGAGAGAAGATGCTTGTAAAGAAAAAGTTTTATCCTTTATCTTCCTTTATTATTTTTAGCAGCGGTGGTTGTAGCGAGTGCAGCTGCTGTGAAAGAATGGGCTGCAAGGGACCCGTTTGTAGCAGTCCAGACTTACTGGGTTTGTGGCCGTGGGGAAGGAGGTAGCACGGGGCAAAACCGGGACGGGCTTTGGCTGAAATGCCTCTTGTTGGGTGAAACGTGTCACGCTGAAGCGTGCTCACAGCAGCACCTGCAAGCCAGTGTGATTCTGTGTTTTGAGCCCTGTGAAGCTTGTGCAGCCTCTCTGCCAGAGGAGTGAGTTGCACCTGTGTAGGATGCGGGGAAAATAGCTGGCAGCACAGAGGGCATTTTTCATTCCTGATCTGAAATGCCTGAAAATTTTCATCACAGGTTTGAAATGTTCCTCCTGGGACATCAATTATGTCAGCTTTATTTGTGTGTCTCTATAGAAACAGCCTCTGAACTCCGTTGTGGGCAGGTCGGAGTCTGCTGAGGGACTGTCCATGTGGACCCTGCCTCCCGGCAGCGTCTCGGAGCAGCGTCAGGACCCGGCTGGGCCAGACCCGTGGGGAAGGGCAGGTTGTAGGGACCTCAAAGGCACTTGTAACTGCTGGGCCAAGCGGGGAGCAGGTCCCTCGCGCAGCTCCGTGCTCTTCTGTCGCGCATGCAACGCATTCACCCTGCATTTATAATCCCCACGTGAGCAGCAGGACGAGCAACCTGCCTCCCGGCGCTGCTCGGGCTGCCTCTGAGAGCAGCACAGGCATCTCCCGTCATCTTTTCAGCACTGGGAGGCAATATGTGGCAAAAGATTTCCCTGTATTAAACTAAATAGAATTCTTAATTATTAAGACAGCCTAGTCAAGTCATGTTTAACGGCTCATGTTTAATATTCTTGTTGGGGCTCTTATGAAGCAGGGAAAAATGTGAGGAGAAATTCAGCTCTGCATATGTCAGTAGTAAATAATAGAAGCCTGGATTGCACCCAAGTCAGGTCCTCAGCTGATTAATACAAGCAAGTGGCTGTAAGTCTTCCCCAAAGCCCGATGGGTTTAAAACTCTTGGCTGATACCGGTGAAGGATGTGATGTGTTTCCAAAGCTAAGACCGGTTCCTGAGGAAGCTGATGCAGGAGTCAGTATTTGTTAGCATATCTGGACACACAGAACAGCCTGAATGCTCCTCAGCTGTAGATAGTGGCTGGCAGTTGGAATTCAGGGCTTGTAGGGCTTTCCCTGAGCGATAGCTCTGGCTGAATGCAGAACAGGCTGAAGGGAGATGTGGTTTTTCACTGCTGAATACAGAGAGGAGT
The DNA here is from genome assembly GCA_032273925.1 of Rhynchotus rufescens. Classification (NCBI taxonomy): domain Eukaryota; kingdom Metazoa; phylum Chordata; class Aves; order Tinamiformes; family Tinamidae; genus Rhynchotus; species Rhynchotus rufescens. The sequence continues at coordinate 54,673 of JAVCKT010037454.1, read as the reverse complement.
AAAATACCTGTGTTTAAGAGCGCCTGTCACTTGATGCAGATGATGCAGAACCAGAGGGAATTCAGAGGTGCTGCCCAGCCAAGGGCTTCCTGAACAGCAGCAGCTTTGGGTGCAGGATCCAAGGTGGGTTTTGCAGGTGCTTGTGTCCCTGCCTGCCCAGCTCGCAGCAAGATACCCACCCGCTATGGATGCAAAGCAGGTAAATGAATTAATTAACTATCACAACTTGTAACATACCATTAAGCAGATGGGGTCCAAACGAGCCCTGAAGAAATTAAATGAAGTGTTTAGAGTCAAACAATGATTTTTTAGTCAATGACAAATGACTCCAAATGTTCTTTTTACATAAAGGTAATGAGTCTGCAGGATGACTTCATCTCTCTGCCCAGCCTTTCTACCCTTAAGGCCAGTCACACAACTGCTTTCACTCTGGATGAAGCCGTTAACTCTTCTTTTCCCTGGCCATCAAGTCGCCCTGTCCTCATTCCTTGCTCTTGTGTTGGCCTCCTGTACCCAGCGAGCTGCAGTGCAAGGAAACAGTGGAAGTATTTTCTTCTCCAGGTGACTTTTCTGTAGTTCCAAACCTGTTGCTGCTCCTGAGCCATGAGGTGGGGCCAGGACCACAGGGCTTTGTCCTCTCCAAGTCCCGAAGCCCCCGTGTTGGTCCCTTGATGTAGAAGAAACATCAATAACAGGTTACTAAAACATCCAGCAAGACTGGGGAGATGAAGATGACTTTGTTTAATCCTTCTTCCTCAGTGATGCTCCTTTAGATGCAGTAGCAGAGCAGAGTAGTGACCACAGCAGCTTTTTGGCTCTTGATTTTTGACCTTGGGCTAGAGTGGTTCAGAAGGATCAGCTTTTATGCAGTCTCATTTTGGATACCAAGGGCAAAAGGAATTTCTTCTCAGTCCTTTTCAGTTTCATATTTACTCATTTTCATTCCTCTTGTGGCTGGTTTACATGGATGCCCTTCTGGACCTCCCTCTTCATCCTTATTCTTCTGGGCGCTGGGCTTGGCCTGCAAGCAGCGTGGACCAGAAACCAGAGGAATGCTCTCCTCAAATCCATCCTGGATATCCATGTGGCAGCCTAGCTAATTATAGTTGCTCCCTTGTAGGTACGTGTGTCTCCAGGCTGTACTTTAGCATCCCTGAGATGTGATTGCCACTGCAGTAGTTCAGTTGGATCCCATTGCACTTTGAAAAATATTTCCGCTCTTCAGATATCTTATTTAAGTACTCCTCAGTGTCTTGTTTAGAGGTTTTATCTCTAAACAGTCTTGACCAATTTACTGTCATTTAATTACTGTCGTAATTGCTTCAGTGGATTAAGAGAATGCAATTAATGTGATATATTTGGATTTTAGTAATGCATATGGTATTTTCTTATTCACTTTTATATAAACGTGAAAAATCTCAGTCTGTTTAGGCCGCCAGCTGCATGGAGTGTCAGCAGGCTGGAGGATTTGAAGGTGAAGGAATTGGGGAATTAGGGATGTTCCCTGATAGGGAGCTGCCAGCATCAACCATGGAGCTTCTTTCAGCTTCACAGTGGCCTGGGAAGAAGTGCTAATCTGGACATTAATGAAATTAGCAGATGATGCTGGATCCGGAGATGTTGCCAATGCCAATAAAGAGAGAAAAACAGGTGATCGATGATCGTGAGAAAAGCAGGGGAATATCTAGGAAGAAAAGATTAATTGTAGAAAAAGACAAACTTCTTTCTAATGTTTCTATTATTGCACTGAGGAGGGAGGAGGAGGCTCGTGAAGGGCGGCGTTTTGGCATTTGTGGTTCGTGCAGGGTCACGTGGGGAGTTTGTGCCTCCTGGATTGTCACTAAGCAACGTTGGCTGAGTGGCTTGGTGCAGCGAGGGCTGTCAGCTATTGATGTTTCCCTCATTAGGAAATTATTTTCGAATAAACACTTTCTGGCAGCTCTGTGGAACGATCCTCCTCTGCCTCCACAGCTGAAGGGTGAATTCAGTTTTAATTAAGGACCTTCATGTTTCATTCTCTGTGTGTATATCGTGTTCCTGCAGCACCGAGCTGGGGCTGCAGCGTGGCAGGAGACCGGCTTCGTGGGCGACGTCTTCGCTGAAGTCCTCATAGCGTCCCCAGGTCACAACAGCCATGCTCAGAGCGGCCGCGGTTCTCGTTTTCAAGCTGTTTATTAGGTGGATTTTTCTTATTTCCAGTCCATCCTTCCCACTCGTCAGGGTGACCTGGGGTCCATACTCGTACATGCTTTATTGCACGCTGTCAGTGATCACTACATAATAACCGTATTTATTAAAGCATCGATCCTTTTTATTACTGCAGAGACCAACAGCGTCACAGCAGCCGTGGCCCTAGTGTTCTCCCCTGCTGCTGCTGTCCCCCAGAACCCACACGTGTGTGACCTGTTTGATGTCCTGTTCGCATGGGTTTGTAGCCTCTTTCCCCCAAAGTGCCCGCAAATCTCTTCTGATCTGATGTATCCCAGGCCACATGGGAACTAGCTATTAAAGTTCACTGCCTCTGTGGGACTGGGATCAGGCTGTGATGAAGTGTTTTGACTAAAGATAAAGACATTGCTTTCAAAACAGAGGTCTCTGATGAAAAAATGTAAACAAGATCTTTTTTTTTTTCCTTTTAAAGTGTGTGTAAGCAGTTTGAGTTGAGTGATTTTTAGAAAAGGAGATGCCAGTACTGAAACCACCAAATATGAGACCTGTGCATGAACACAGCTGTAACTCTGCTTGCAAACTGCTGCTTTTCCTCAGTTGCTCTTCAGTCATTGAGGATGCGAGTGCAAAGACCGGTGTCCCCTCGGGGGGTACGGGCTGTGCTCACATCTAGGGCAGAAGGAGATGAGGTCTTTATTTGTATGACAGGGGTGATAAAACCTGACCCGGTTTTGCCTTCCTGTTCTTCCCTCTGGGTACTGCCCTTTAGCTCTTTGCTGTCTCAGCTTGGGTAAGCAATAACTAGATGTTCTGTGGATTTGGGATTTAATTTTTTATGTAGTGAAGAAGCAAATGAATCTCTTCAGGGTGAATTCAGGGAGCAAAGTTTGAAAAATTTGCACACTTTAACTTAGCTGCCTGGCAATTCTGTAGAAAGAGGTGAGTGCATCTTGGGAGCTGGGCATTGCCCCATTCCTATGGGGTGCCCCATGCACATGGGGAAATCTCCATACCCAGGAACAAGGGACCTGGAAAAAGGGAGCTGATCCAATCTGGAGCTGGGTGCCCTTGCTGGGAGCACGAGGTGCTTTTCCCGATGGCCTGGGGCGGGCGGGGGGTCATTATTTGCTGGTTCCTTCCCTGGCTGCTGGGGACTAATCTTTTAATCAATCAAAGCGTTCCTGGAAGGATTTTAATTCCATTTGCTCTTTCTAGGCAGTTTTGATATCTAGTTAAAGCGCTGTCCTCGTCTTGCACGGCGCTGGAAACGAGCTGCCATTCTGCCGTGCAGCTCTGGGCTGACGTTGCTGTAATTACAGGCCAGAAGCTGCCTAAAAACCCCCGTTCCCGCCGAGCGCCGCAGCCCCGGCTGTATCTGCATGGAGCGGCGCTGGGATTTCTTACATTCCCTGTGAGGTGTCACTGGTACCACATCCAAGGAGCTTGTCCATGTAGCGTCACTGGTAGTTCTGATGGAGCATCGGCTCTCAAGCTTGTTCTTGGTACGTTTGCAGGTCTCAGCTTTGGATGCGGTCCCATGGGAAGAGGTGGCTCATCTGGGATCACCCGCCTTCCCCAGCTCCACAGAGAACTGGGACAACAAGGGGAGTTTAGGGTCTCTTTTGGATTGCTCCATCTTCTCTCTCAGGCCTCTGGGGCACTGGTGGCAACGCAACCGTCGGGTGAGGAGGTGCTGACCACACGTCTGCAGCAGATGTGCTCTGAGCAGCTGGTCTCGTGAGGCTTTGTGGTGAGGAGGTGCAAACCACGGCCCTGGGCTGCAGGCGAGGGTCGTGGGGGGACGTGGCGGGGCGAGAGATGGGACAGGAGCAGGAGGCTCCAGCCCCGTCCCCTCCTCCCTGCTCGTCTGGATGCCTCCGCTCCCAGCAGGACACCTTTGCTGGGCACCAAAGGCCCTCAAGTGACAAATGTGGGGACTGCCACTACCTCGGTACCTACCAAGACAGCACAGGCCATAAGCAAGCTTGGCACCCCAAGCCCTCTCCTCAGCATCCCCCTTCGTGTGATATTTTCCCCCAGTGTTTCCAGAGGGCTGGATATAGGGAGATGGGCGCTGCGCCCCGCACTGCGCGGAGCGGCCCTGCTCAGGCTGCCGTTCTGCAGCCCCTCTGGATCCCGTGCTGGCTCTTCCCCTCGGCCCCGCTCCGCACGCGAGCGGGGCTGCAGGAAGCTGCCTGCAGCTGCCGAGCTTTGCTGTGTGCCTTGCTCTCACGGGCTCAAAATAAAGCTGCCTCTCTAAAACATAGGCCACAAAGGCAGAGGGATACAGGAGCCTACCTGTTTTTGTTGTTGTTTTAAAAATATTTTATAATAGTTTATCACAGAGCTAAATTGAGTTTTTAATTTGCTATGTTTCCACCTGTGCATTGAAAAAGAAGATAACAAGGTCAGGTCTGTTCTTCACTGGTGCGTTCAGGCTGGTCTGGAGAGGTGAGAGAAGCAGTTACCCAACTGTGTCTGCTGTATTAAGAGAGAAGTTCTTTCTTAGAGAATAATTGAAGAAATCCCTGCTTTGAGGAAAAGCAGGTGGCATCTTTATGCTCTGCAAAACGTGTGAGCAGAGTTTCTAGCCCTTGTGCAGTAGTATTGCTGCCTTAGCTGATGTATTAATAAGAGCATTCCTGGGGCTAGAGCTGTCTTTCGCTCAGAAAAGTCCAGAAATTTCACCATTAAATCTGCAGGACGTTTTAGCTCTATAGAAAAGAGCAGTTAAGTGTTTTACTGGTTTATTCAACAGCCCTTACTGTTGGAAAAAAAAAAATGCAGGCTATAGCATTAACGAGATTGTGAGGAAAATCAAATTAATGGCAAAAAAATGAAAGGGAGGCGATAATTGCCGGGAATAATTGCGGTACATCTGAAGCTGGGTTTTAGCTACCTCAAAGCAGAGCGCAAGCCACACGGCCGCATCCAGCTGAAGGCGTCCCGCCTCCCACGGGAAACTATTAGGAACAGCTACAATAAAAATAACTCTTGGAATTCTTGACAGGCAGCATCGTTGAATGGAGAGGGGCAGGGGATGCGCCGCGGCGTGCGGATTCCGGGGGAGATGGGAGAGGTTCCAGCGGCGCTGGCAGCGCTGCCAGGCACGGACGGTGCTTCCGTGGGGCAGCAGCTCTGGGGCCTCAGCCCTTCCCTGACAGGTAAAGGGGTTGATTCTCCTCCTGGGAACAAGAGCAGCCACATCCTGGGCTTCCCGCAGGAAGGACGGCACCTAGGCCACGACCTCCTTGTCTTAGCCATGAGGAGAGTTTTGCCCCCCTGCTTTCCCAGGCTGGGTTCAGAGGTGCTCCCTGGTTTCACTGCAGTTAACCTCAGCCATCCGCACTTCTGTTTGCTCTTGTGGAGCTCACGGGGCTCGTGTGGCACCAGCCAACGCTGGAGCCGTGTGCTGGGGCACCTTGAGGGCTGGCGAGCTATGTTGGGCTCCGCTGCCGTTTGTAGTGCCAGGTGGGCCAAGAAGCCAGCGCTCAACGGGTCACCACCTAGAAACTAAGGTGAGATTTTTGGTGTCTTCTGGACACCAAAATCTGAATTTGAGAAGATGCCCTCACACAACCCAATCTAGAAGGTCCAGGGTGAGGTACGGGGCAGCCTGCATGAGTAATGTGTGCTGGGGGCTGTCCAGCCAGCACTACCCCACACTGCTGGCAGTGCCCTCTTTTGTGTTATCAAAAATGTTGTTATCAAATATCATTATGTGTCTTGGCTCATAACATGATTCTGTCTGTTTTTATCCTTTCGGTTTTCTAACATTGTAAACAGGCAGTTGTCAGTAGAGCCTTGTCTTTGGCTCTGGGGCCTGGGCAGGATATGCTGAGTTTTGGTAGCACTTATTCAGATTTCAGTGGTTTATGATCCTGCCCTGGGGACTTTCACCCCAGTTCATTCCAATAAGATTGGGCTAATCCTGCTGCTGCAACAGAGATGCCTCCAATTTCCAGAGCACCTTGTTTCCTTCCAGTACACTGGCAGTAGCTCCTGGGTGTGCAGGATGCCTCTCGTGCCGGCCACGTGCGGGAGGCCCTCGGGGTCGGGATGTTTTGGTGGCCGCCGTGTCCCTGCATCCCTCGTTGTTGGGTGAGCCCGACCCCGCGTTCCTGCAGCGCTCCGGCACCCAAACGGGGACAAAGAGCGACTTCCTTGGAGCGTTTTGTGCTGCTGTATCTTGTAGCAACCAAGGCAGCGACTCCGAGCAGATAAAAGGTTGGGAACGCAGGGCTCGGAAGCAGCAGCTCTATTCTTTGTCTTTCTTCTTCCCTTTTTTCCCTGAATGCTGGTGGGTGAATTTGGACATTTCTTGATCTTTCCGTGCACAAGAATAGGATGGAGCTAGACCTTCTCACCTAGACCCGTCAAAGAGAGAAGAAGAGGAGGTATTTCACTTTTTCAGAGGGTTTTGTAGTTGGAGAGTCCCTAGGTGAGTGGCCTGTCATCCCTTTGGTTTTTGAGCTCATTAAATCGGGAGCCGATGCTCTCCGTTTCCTCGGTCCTTGTGCCAGGTGCCCTTCCTGAGGTCTCTGGTGGCTCTTCTGTGACAGGGCGCCCTCCCCTACATTAATGAAATCCCCAGGGCAGTCCTGGCATCCCATGGAAAGGGACTGCTAAAGATTTGTTCCCTGTGAGGCTGATAGTTTTTTACAGCCATTCCTCTTGGCAAGAATTACATCTGAAACAAAGAATAAGTCATGTTGAAGGGACCTGAGAAGAAAGCCCAGAGCTGCTTGGAACTGCATGGTTTTTACCCTGTCAGTTATTCATCAGCTTCACCCCAAATTGCCCATGCTGCAGTTTTATGGTATTTTAATGCCCTGCTCCCACATGGCAGAGCCCTGGGGCAGTCACAGGCACGTGCTGCTGCTCTGCAGAGACACAAGAATTTCCCCTTACGGGAGTCTCTCATATCAACTAAGTTAAGAGGAAGACTGCACTGTGATTCTGCAGAAGGAAATACTCCACAGGGATGTTAAACCTGTTCCCCAGGATAGGAGGCCCTGTGCAAACTATGGGACGAGTCCCAGTTTGTCAGGGTTGGTTGTGTGTCTGGTGGAGGTCAGTGGGTGCTCAGGGGGATGTGGTGGCTGCGCTCCCAGCACTGCTCTTGGTCGAGGCTTCACTTGGAGGATCCATGGCAAGTCTGGGAATGGGTTGGAACGCTTCTCAGGATTTCAGCAAGCTTGGAAACACATGCTGATACGGGGCCTAAAGCATAAAATACCAGTGGTTTAAACTCCTTGGGAAATGCCTGCAAGAGTCTAAATGGTTCTGAGGAAACTGCTAGAGACCAGCGGGTTTTGCCGTGTGGTGTCCCAAGGTGAGGAGGTCCTGGTTTAAACATCACACCGTCACACTGCCTTGCCCAGAATCCCGCTGCGTTTGGAAACATGAGCTGGAAAATGATCCTTCTGGAGCCGTTTAGTTTTCATTCTGATTTGGCGAGGGTCTCTAGGATATAAACTGCTCGTAGGAACCGGCGTGCGCGTCACCAGGCTGGAGGTTTCCATAGGGACAACGTGATTCTCCAGGATTGCTCGCAGAGATCCCGGTGACCTACCACACTGTGTATGTATACAGTTTCATACGGAGCTTGCTGCTGTCTGGACTCGCTGCAGCAGGGTGTTCCTGTGGGTAATCCAGGCACATGCCAAATATTAACCTTTGGAAACTGCCTGCCTGGTGCCCAGCAAAGCGTCGGCTCCATCCCGCACAAGACGGAGTGCAAGTTAATTCACCTCACCTGCCAGTCACCATATATTGCCTGGCAAGAGCTTAGGCTGATGCTAACCATGTCCTCGGCTCAAAAAGCAAGTCTTATTTCATTGCAAGCGGTTTTGAAGGGCAGTGCAATGCAAGATGTGCATTTACAGGCTGGAAAATTAACAGAGACATAAACCTGACTTTGGGCGCACCGAATATTGTGAGCACAGGAGAATTGGTGCTCGCTTTTTCTTAATGGGTCTCGCAAAGCTCATCTCCATTTTAATGCCTTGTTTTATCTAGCTTCAAACTGCGAACATTTTAGTTGAAAAACATTGTCACTTTTTTTTTTCTACTAGCAAAGAACATAAAATGCAGAATATTCACCGAGGAAGTCGTGCTTAATTTGAAAGTTAGGGAAAGATCCAATGAGTTTTGTCTGTCATTTTGGTATAAACCTGCTGCATTTTCTGATGAGAAAAAAAAAATAGGATTCTGACTTTTCCAGAGCATCTTTTGGCAGAGCCTGGCCTGGGAACTGTTCATGCCTGTTGTCCATCCTTAGCACGGTCAGAATGAAACAGTACAAATGTGTAGCCAGAATATAGGTTTCATTTGGCATAATTTCACCTGATGTGATTTAAGTGGACACAAACCGAAGCCACCATAGGGTGTCTAATGGCCTCTCCGTTCCCTTTTAGAAGCCCCCGTGGTGCTGAGTGCAACGTGACACAAAAATAGCGGCTGACCGTGGCGCTGCCGCGGCTGGTATGTGCCCCTGCTCGCCGACCTGCCCCGCACGCCAGCGCCTGGGCACGTTCCCCCCAAGGGCGCTCAGCAAGAGCAAAAGCAGAGGGGAGAGATGGGTCCGTGGGGGCTTCTCTCCCTGCTTGCCCTTCCCCAGGCCAAATCACCGACTGTGCTGTTGTTGGGAGTCGGTTTTATCAGTGCTCCATGGAAATGATAATGGAAAATCATCTTTTCCACCAGGCCTCTGTGGCTGTTATTGTGAGATGCAAGTGGAAGTGGCTGCTAACCCCGATGGATATTGACTCTTCTCATTCCTTACACGCTTTTGACATGGTTTTGATGGCCCTGAGAGCAGGGCCGTGTTGAGCCATGTTCGCTTGTGCCCGTTCCTGCTGCCTGGACGAGTGTCCTTGTCCCCCTGGGCAAGAGGAAGGCACAATTCCTCACTCTGTCCTGCGTTTGGCTGAAATGGATGTTCCGTGGAGCCTGCGACGTGGAGTGGGTTTCAGCAGTGACACTGCTGGTGGTTTCCCACCTCACTGTCCTGCCGCTAAAGATGTGCCCGAGTCCCCCTCGCTGTTCCTCTTGCCACCTCCACGCTCCTTTGTTCCCAGCTCCGTGCTGCCCTTCGCCTCCGTGTTTACCAACCTTCCATCTCCCTCCCATACTTTCTTAATTCTTTTACCCCTGGAAATGTGCTCCTCTTTGCAGCAGAAACCCTCCAGCTGAAGGCAGGGAACCAGCCCTCCTTGTGTTCCTGTGGACTTGTCACCAGCAATCCAAAGCCCTCCCTCTCTGAACTGCATCAGCCCTCTAATTTAGCATGTAAGGTCCTTAGGGCAAGCATTAGATCTGCTCTTTGTACTTCTGCTCAGTTTTATTACTAAAACAAATACAACCCAGCAGCTGATAATTTAGTTGTGTTTCCAGCTCTCCGTGCTGCCTCAGACTGCAGAGCGGCACGAGGTGAATCCCAGGGCAGGGGCCGGGATGGCGGGATCCGCCTGCGGGATCCCGAGGACGGGATGAGACCTTGGAGCAGCCCTCGTTGAATGTTCCAGACACCCACATCTTTGTTCTCTGCTGGTGGCACCAAGTGAACGTTGCTCTGGGTTTGTCTCTCTTTGCCCTGCTTTGCTTGCCACACCAAAGATCTTTCCAACCACCTGCTTTATATACATGGAGCTCGAGGTGATTCTGACCCTTTAAGGCTCCTCTGCTCCATCTGGCCTCTCAGCATTATTATTTACTGTTCTCAGCAGCTTTCATGTCATGAAAATATTATTTCCATCAAAATGGAAGGGAGACCCTCTAGCTTTGGAGATTTGGCAAAGCTGACTAGTGTGAGAATTTGCTTTGGGCCGTAGAGGAGCAGCAATGAATCTTCTAATAGATCCTGTCCTGCTGCTAGGCTCAGGAGCAAAAAGTTTCCTTTTGGAAACAGTCCTGCTTGTTAGAACGGTTGTGAGGGGAGAAGGAGGGTGATAATAGGCACTTGAGTGGTGTTGCTGCTCAAGGAAGTATTTCTAAAATTTATATTCTGGAAGAAGCAAAATGCATAAATCTTGAATTCCAACTTTATGAAAATCTACAGTAGGAGGTCGATAGAGTTGATAATTTACATTACTATGAATGAGAGCAAAATGAGTAACTAGATGTTCATCCCAGAAGCTCGTGTGCCCTGACGGGAGTGTCTCGCGAGGGGGACGCTGCATTCCCGTCGCCGCCTGCCTCGTTAGTCACTTGCTTGCTTACATGGGTGGCATTTTAAAGTACAAGTATATAAGGATGTTCCAAACACTTATGGATATAGCCTATTAAAAACCAGCTGCCTCATTTTACTCCATCATCAGGTAGGTGTCCCAGTGGCTGGTCACCCCGTTATCCCTATAGGTCTTGGGAACAGCTTTATTTATCTATTTGTTGCTTGCTTGGCAGCTGGATTTTTATTAGCTAGTATTCAAACTGTATGACTCTATGCTTCAAGCCAAGGAAATTCAATTGAATGATGTATTTCCATAGCAAATTCCTTCCATGCCAAGCTAGGAGTTTGCTAGTGTAATTGGTGAAACCTTAGTTTCCAATGCAGTAATTATTTTTGTGTTGATAATTGCAGGAAAAACAGAGCAGAGGCAGACAGAGGATGCTGTGAGAGGAGAGGTCTCAGCACAGCCGAGGTTATGGCCGCGTGCAGGAGGGGTTCAGTGCGGGGGCCTCCTGGGCCACTCCGACCTGCACAGGGGACCCAGGGAGCTGCAAGCAGCCCGGGTGCTTTGCAGGCAACCCAAGGAAGGTGACGGCTGCTTCTTCCCTCCAGGACCTCCCTCGGGCTCCTCTTGGGACGTGTTCGTGCCCCGCACGGTGAGTCCTGCGCAGGGGCAGCGGGTCCCGCCGTGCAGAGCGCCCGGAGAGGCGGCGCCGGCCCCGAGCGCGGCGGCTGCAGCTGCCTCCAAATTTGCTAAGCAACAGGAATCCTCGGTTGTTCCGTAGCAAAGGGAGCCTTTCCCTCCTGCTTTTGGCTTTCCTGATAACCGGTTCGCTGTGTTTTTGCGGGCAGTTTGGGAAGCGGAACGGGCTGGAGGAGAGGACAGAAACCCATGGACGGCGCTGGGGCCTCCCTGGCTCCTTGGGCCCTGGTCCCTGTTGGCCCTGGTGCAGGAGAAGTGGCCATGGGGCTACCAGGAGATGTTTCTCCAAACAGTTTTAGCTTTGGCTTACTACTTGAGTCTGGAATATGTAGGAGGGCAAAAGGATTTGATTGTTTGCATCATTATCTAGGCTTTTTAAAGCAGAATCCCCCTGGAAGCCCTCAGACTGATGTAGACATGGGAAGCCTTGCAGCCCGTTTATAGGTTTAGTTTGTGCTCCTCTCAGGCAAATGCTCGTTTTGGTCCTCTGGGGACAAGAAGTAGAGCAGAATGAGTTTCCCTAATTCTGGGACATATGAGTTTCCCTAATGTTGGGATATTCTCGAGGCATCCTTTTGCTCTCCAGGCTCTGAGGGTTGAACTGGCCATTTCTGCTTTCCTGTCGGGAAGGGACCGTCAGCAGGAGAGTCACCAGCAGGGAGCTTGTACCACCAAAAGGGGTGTACCCCTCTTGTACCACCAAAGGGGTGGCAGGGCTGAAAATGGAGCAGCAATCAGAGCTGCAGAGCGCTGCTCGCGCACGCGAGTCAGCGCGGCGGCTGTCGGCACAGTGTGTTATTCTCTCTCCCCAAAGAAATTCTGCTCCTGTGAGTGCAGCTCTTACCCCAGATGTTCACGTAGACTCCTAGTGCAGCTAGAACCAGGCATTTCCCCATCGCCATCAAAGCTTGGTCTTCGTTGTTGCCTGCAGTGGGAATGCTCTGCTAAGGGCTCAGCCGCTGCTGCCGAGGTGGCCGTCAGTGTTCCCCCATCCATCTCAACAAGTGTTATCTCTTAGCTTGATTTATGTGGAGGCTCCTCTCCTTGGAAGAGTTTTCCTGCCTGCTGTGTCAAACGCACCAATTCATGAGTATTTATGTGCTTATGTTCCTTCGGGATCCCCACGTGAGGCCGTGGGAGGGAGCAGCTGCCTTTGAACCGGCGAGCGGGGCCTCTGCGCTCGCTTCCCGGGCGCTGCCGGGACCTTCCTCCTGCCCTCATTCCAGCACGTTTGGGTCCTCCTAACGAAAACATGTGGAATCATTCGGTGCCGTGATTGCCCAGAGATCTTTTGCAATCGCTTTCAAGGCAAGAAGAATCTTTTTTTCCTCTCAAAAACAAACCAAACGCCTGAATATTCCCATATTCCCACACGCCTCTGTGTACAGGGTTATTCCAAGCGGATGGCAGAGCAGCACTGGGCTGCAGTTTCGGCTTCCTAAATCACCATTTCCCAGTTCCTCACCACAGGGACAGTCTGCTCCGTCACTCCCAGACCACGTGCCCTTGGTGTGGCCTGGATCCAAGGGATGCCAAGGAGGCCGCTGGCACTTTGGGATGCAGGTGGTAGCTGTGGTGTCTCTTCCTGATCAATGGAGCTCTTGGTGACCATGTTGCTTCTCCCTGGGACGTGTTGTCTTCCGAGGGGAGCGGGGCTGCTGCTGGCGGCCTTGCCTCCATGGACAGGGATCAATTTGGATTGCCACAGCTCGGAGGCAGCGTTCCTGGGAAGAGGGCTGGGGAGCTGAGCATCCCAGTGGCAGCTGCTGCTCCTGGTGGTACAAAATGAATCATTTGTTTCTCCTTTCTTACCGGACCTATGCAATATTTTTATGTGGAAACATAGCTAAAATAGTCATGAAATAGATGGTGGCAATAGGCGGATGAAGAAGCCTTGTCCTGGCACGGCTTTCCATGGCTGCGTGGGGGTCCCGCTGCGAGCGGGGCCGGCAGTGCATCCGATGGTGGCTCCGGACTGGATGAGGCTCCCAATCAAGTGCCCGGGCACGGAGAGGCTCTGATTCCCAGCTTGGGCATCTCAGTGTTACCTGCCCTGGCGTTCCTGCGCAAGAGCCCAGGCTCTCCATGCGTTTCTTCAGCTGCTTGCGCTGGTGCCGTCCTCGGCTCCGTGAGCCGACTCCTGCTGGTCCCGTGGGATGCCCCAGTGCAGAGTGGGCACCAGGTGCTACCCGGCCACAGGGGCTCCGTGTGCAGCTCCCTTCCACCCGCAGTGCCCCCTTGCCCGGGAAGGGGCACACGCTCCTCGCTGCAGCCGAACCCGGCGCCTGCGGCCGCGCTCCAAGCGCCCTTTCCATGCGCCGAGCAGCGGGCCAGGCCGAACCCCCGGGCGCAGCACGTGGGGCCGCGCGGCCCCCCGGCACCGGGAGGAGGCACCGGCCTGCGCCGCCGCTCCGCTCAGCGCTGGGATGCCGCGCCACTGGCCGGGGGAACCCACCTCGCATTTCAATGTGCACGGGGAGCTGTTTTGAATAATAACCGCGCAGCCGGCTGTGAGTCAGTGCGTGTGTGTTGACTTACAAAAAAAAATCCCTGGGAGCGGAGCGCTCGCCGAGCGCGAGCTGCAGCGCGCGGCTCTGCCTCCTCCTCCCCGCTCCGCTCTCTTCCCTCCACTTCCTCGCTGCTTTTCCCCCCCGTTTGGTTCTGGTGGGCATTTCACGTAGGCTTCTTCCCTGGCTGGAAACGGGTGCGGGGGGGAAGAGCCCCGAAGCGCCCCCCCCCCAGCCCAGCCCCTGGCCATCCTCCCCCCAAACTCGCCATGGGGGCCGTCATGGGGACCTTCTCCTCGCTGCAGACGAAACAAAGGCGACCATCGAAAGGTAAGAGCCCCCGCTCGGCTCCCCCTCGGCCTCCCGCGCGGTCGCGGCGGGAAAGGAGGCAGTGGAGAGGAAAAGCAGCATGTGCCACCTGGAGGCACCGCCGGCGCGAGGAGCCCATCCCGGTGGAGAGCAGCAGTGGAGGGAGCGAGCGGGCAGGTGGCTCCGGGGGGAAACCACAGTCCTCGGCGCTGCCCTTCGGAGCGCGGGCTCCATCCGCGGAGGCTGCTGCTTCCCAGCTCCCGCGCTCCCTAAATCCATCGGGGAGGCAGGAGGACGGAGCCGCACGGCTCAGTGTTCCCGTGGCTCCTTTCTTGGGAAGTAGCGGGAGAGGCAGCGCTGTGTATTCACTCGCCCGGCACCGAGCATGCGGCAGCAGGCGTGTGTGGTTCATAGAGCTCATCGAGGGGAAGAAATACTAGGATGCTCTCAGAAGGGGAGGAGGAGAAACTCACCAAGAAACAGGGAGTAAGCAGCATTCATGGGGATTTCTAAGCCTGAAATCTGCAAATTTGTGTGGCAAAATGCTGATTTTTTATTCAGCCTGTTTTGTGTAGTGTTTGCTGGAGCCAGGCTCAGTTGTCTTCAAGGGTTAATTCAGAAATTCCAGGTGCTGCTGAACAGAAAGTTGAAAGCATCGTCAGGGGCATGATCACAGGATACACAAGGTATCTGGTGTATCTTGGAATACGTATATGTATCTTGTAAACATATATATATATTTAAATCAACAACAGAAAAATAGGCCCTATAACTTTGATGAGTCTTTCTGCTATTGGAAAAATATTCTCTGCCAGCAGCTCTGTGTTTAACTGTCTGTCAGTATTTCCGGGGTAGATCTCCCTTTTCCCTGGATCTGTAGCTCAGCTCGTGTAAATGCTTTTGGAATGGAAGTTGGTACGGATTCCCTAGCAGTTCTGAAAGCAAAAATCACCTTTGGAAGCATCAAGCAATGATTCGGAAGAGAAATGGGCAAGGGCTGTGCAAGCTGCTTGATCCTCGCGAGTCTTGAGCGAGTGTAAAACCTCTAGCTCCTGGTAGAAGATAAATAGATGACCTAGGAGGATAGAATTTGGCATAAAAACGTGCATGCCTGGTTTATAACTCATGTTTCTGTGTTATTTATAATGCATCCCAGCTGCATGGCTGTGCTGGCACCGCACGAGCCGGGAAGCCTGGAGGAGCCCTGTGTTCAGGCACTGCAAGTACCAAAGTGCCACGCACCCTACGGTGAACACCAGAGATACTCGTATCCACCTGCCAGGGATGTGACAGCTGGGCCCCGTTTGCACTAAATGCAGCCCAGTTTGGGCTGAGCGGGTCCGTTCCTGCTCCCTGTGGTGCCGGGCTTGGCTCCGTGCTCGAGCGGGTGGCAGGAATTGCGCCTTGTTGGCGTTCGCAGGCAGTAAACACCCAGCATCTGGTCACACGTTCGCGCGCTTACGGTGGAATTCAGCCCTGCCGGTGCCTGCTGGCAGGGGCTGCTCTGCTATATTTGTCAAAACTTGTGTTCCCAGAGTTAGCTCCTGTTGGCTCCGATCCGCTATCCGTGCGGTGTTGCTGATCAGCAGAGCAGTCGGTTGGAGAAAGCAAGTGGGAAGAAAGGATTTTTGATTTTCTGGGGATTTACTTGTGTATTTCCAAAGCCAGGATAGGATTTTGCATCTTCTAGTGTTGCTTATTGTGCCAGGCAAGAGCATTCTGGAACACCAGCAGAGCCCATTTTGGGTAACTTCAGCCAGTTGCAGCTGCTCCCCTGCCCCTTTAGTGTCACTTTAGCTGTTAACATGATGGGCCCCTTAACACCATCCACCTGCCCGTTTCTTTAGAAGGTCCCCGTCAGGAAAAGCAAACCTTTCCTCTATCTAGATTGGCAGCGCTGATTAAAACACGACCAAGGTGAGTTTACATACTGGCTTCCCCAGTTTGTCCTCCCATTTAGCTGGAATTTCCTTAGTAGTAGCTTGAACTTCTGCTTGTTTCGCTGGGCACCTCTGGGAAAAGTCTGGTTCCTCCTTCCCTGTGGGTGGCTGAAGACAAGGCAAAGATGCCCCCGAGTCTCCTCTTAAGCCTGAATCAACCCGTCGCCTCAGCGACTCCTCCTGCCTCTTGTGCCGCAGGCCCAGCCGCCCCGGTGGCCTTGGCCCTGCTCAGCTTTGTCACCACCGGTCTTGTCCCACGGAGCCCCAACCTGGATTGTCACTGAGCCAAGGCAGGGAATCGCTCTGCTCACCAGCATATG
The DNA here is from genome assembly GCA_032273925.1 of Rhynchotus rufescens. NCBI lineage: Eukaryota > Metazoa > Chordata > Aves > Tinamiformes > Tinamidae > Rhynchotus > Rhynchotus rufescens. The sequence continues at coordinate 38,552 of JAVCKT010037454.1, read as the reverse complement.
GATCCGAAGTAAAAATCTAGAAGCGAAAAATGTGCATTTATGTTAAGAACAGGCACAGTAAACCAGCCACGGCTGCCGTTTGTGGAACCACGTTGGATGGTGGTTTCCTGCGGCGCGGGCCAGTGTGGCGTGTGCTTTCCTGGCCGGCTGCTGGGCAGGAAGCTCCTCACTTCTGCCTTTCCCAGCTTGGAATCTCGGTCTAATCCGGGCAATACCTATGGAGCTGGCTTCTCTTGCATCCTGAGTTCAGTAAAGCCCCACGGCATTGCGGGGTTCCTGGTGGAGAATAAGTCCATGGCAAGCCGGCGGCACGTCCCGCAGCGAGCACGGCCGGCAGCCCTGTGCTGCGTTAGGGAGAGTGAAAAGGGAATGAAATCCCATTTAAACACAGCAAACAAGCCAAAAATGTTCCTTTATGAGAGCAGTCCGAAGATTGCCCGGAGGGTGGTGAGTGTCTCTGAAGATGGAGCCTCCAAGACTAGACCTGCTCTATCTGCCCCTGCTTGGAGCACAGGGTCTGGTGCTCCAAGACCATCTCCAGAGCTGCCTTTGAGCCTCAACCGTTTGGTGATTCGGGGGTAATTTGCCACTGTAAAAGCCCAGACCCTTGTGGTGGAAGTGAAACAGAGCTCAAGTCTTTCTTTTTGTCACCACCCCAATCTTGCTCCAAGCCAAGCCTGGTGCACATGAGTAACTGGTGTTTTGGTCTGAGTCTCCCAAATGGAAGCTCTCAGGAGGAGGCTGGGGTAGGTATTTTATTTAGCAGGAGCTCGTAGCATAAATTCGCTTTGCATAAAACATGAGTTGAATCCGTGTGCCCTTTCTGTAGTGGCTGAATTCTCCATTTGTTTGGAAGGAGAGCTTGCTTAGAAATGCCTTGTCGTCCAAGGCACCGCTAGACCTGGTCATGCAGGCTCTCTTTCCAGGCACTGCACTTGCCGGGGACCCCTGAACCCTCCTTGACTCGTCTTAGTAACAGGGAGGCTCAGAAGTCGCTCCCAGGACTCCTGGCCGTGGTCCCACCGGCACACAGGGTTGGAGGAGGGAAGGCAGGTGAGGAAGACACGTTGTGTTCTATGTTGGGTTGCATTAGCGGCGACGTGGCGGCGTGTCCTGGGATCCAGGAGATCCCCATGGAGGAGCTGCTCGGAGGCTGCGGCTCCTCGGAGCTCCCTTTTGCTCCGGAATAAGCCGACAGGGTGAAGCAGGAAATCATTTCTGGAGGAAACATCCAGGCTCCAGCTTCCAGCGAGACCAGCTGCACCTTGGATGGCAGGAATGGCCACCTGGGAAACATTGACTTTTTGCATTTTAACATGTTTCACGCTGCAGAAGTGAAAGGGTTGAAAGGAAATACTTAGCAGAGGTGTTGGTCAAGCCTTGTCTGCACATCAGCCACTGTCAGCACGTTCCCAAGGAGGAGTCTGTTTAGGGTTGCATAAGTTTTTTGAGGAAAACATTATCTGTAAAGAAGCAGATCTAGGTCAGCCTAAGCAATTTATAAATTCCTGCTGATTTTGGTAGAATGTGAGGGAAAAGAGGGAAAAAAAAAGAAACCCTGTTTTATTTCCCTGTGTATTAGCCGACGTGGTTGTGCAAGGAAAACGCTGTTTATTTTGATGTATATTTAAGCTTTATTACAAAGCCTGAAGACTTTGAAGTTTTTCAAAACTGAAGTGAAACATTTTGGAGCTGGAGGATTTCCCGATTACTTCCTGGGGCTGCTCCCCAAAGATTTGGGAGCGTTGTTTTTGGCTCTCCGTTGGCCTGTACAGGCTGCCTGGGTGCACCCGGCCGAGCTGGAGCTCTTGTTACTGTCCTGCACAATGGTCACCAAAGAGCCCTGTGGCCCAGGCGGGCACCTTGCCAGCGGGGAGCCACCTCCAGAGTCACCTCCTTGACGTGCCCAGCACTGCAGGTGGTCGCCGCAGGGCATCCCTCTTGGAGGAGCTCCTTGGAAGCGGCCCCAGATCCCTGCTGAGCACTGGGACACGTCCCCACGTGCGTGGGAAGGGGCTGGGGGGAGCTGGCGGCGGCTCCGTGTGGGGAAGGGGCTACCGGGGGGGGGAGAGGCGCCTGGCACTGCGGGTCGGGGCTCCTTGCGAGGATGGAGCCCCTTGTGCCAGCCTAGAGCTCAAGGGCTGCAGTCCCTGCGGGCAGAAGGCTGCGGGGCTCTGGGCATGGCTCTTTGGTAGAAGCTACAGGTCACAGCATCTACGAGAGCAGAAGCTTGCTCCAAAATTTAAGCTTTACCTCGTCGTGGAGTTCGTGCTGGAGAGGGTGGCAGAGCGGAGCTTCGGTCGGCTCCGGCCAAGGAACAGGAAGGTGCTTCCTAGGTCTCCTTCCTGCAGAATATTGCTGCTGTTAGTGGAATATTTATTGCACTGGTGACAGAGCCACAAATGGGTTTGCACTTCATGGTCCGCAGAGATGCAGAGAAGCTGCCAAAACTGCCTCTCTTGCTCCCACGTTTTCCCTGTTGGCTTTCCAGAAACCCAAGCAGAATGTGGGCACCCTCCTGGCTGGTCTGCAGCTTCGTGCACATGTATTCCAGGGACGTGCTCTCGAGGCTGTATCCTCCTGCAAGCTTTTGTAGCTTTGAAGCACGACATGGAAATTGCAGTGAGGATATTTGCAGAATTAAAGAGAATTTAGAGCAGCAGCCGTGGAGATTATTGAATTCCTGTAAGTAAGTTTGGCCTCAGAACTGAAGCTGGGTTTTCCCCCGCTCTCTCTGCATCTCAGTTATAAAGATGCTCGTTGGACCAAGATAGGAAAGGAGATATTTAGAGCATGAGGAAGCTCTCAAAAGGGAGGGAAATCTCAGTGCTCTCGTTTTCAGTTGATGCTGGCTGCAGTGCAGGTCACTGGAGATGCTGTCATGTTATGGGGAAAAAAGGTAGGATTCTCCTACCTATCCCACTGGGAAACAGGTGGGATTCTCCCCTGGAGCCTCTCGGTCTGGCACACGTGGTGTTTTCCCTGCCGCTCGGCTTGAGCAAATGCATGTGAGAAATGTTAGCTTTCCTTTCAGGAAAACATCCAAGTCTAGAGGAAAAGCTGGAAGGTCGCGAGTCCTCGAGGGGCTCCACTCGTGATGCCACTCGCCACTCCACTCCGTCTGCCGCTCGCTCCGGGAACGCGCTCGGATATTCCCATTTCTTCCAGACTTTTGCACTCCGCAGCTGCAGGCAAGCAGGGCAAGGATTAACGTGCAGGTTAATTTACTAATTTACAGGCTCTTGCTCCCCTTGGTGGCAGTAACCTACTTAGAGGAGCGGGAAGCCAGGCAGCCTGCAGCACTGCAGCTTCCTCCCGCTTCCCTCCGACTGAGAACCTCCGAAACACAGAGAAACTGATTTTTAATCTCAGCTCCATTCGCTTTGGGGGGAAAAGGCAAAGTGTGTTTGGATCTGTTACTCCTATGCTGGAGAGGAGAATCGAAAATTTCTTTTGATGGGGCTTTTTAAATGTGCATATAAATATATAGATATGTGTGTGTATATTTTTTTCTGGAAAGGTGCTGCTAAAGAAGACATTTGTCATTTCTAAAGGCTAAATAGAAAGGCAGTGTGGCCAGCCCTACTGAGCACGCACTGATGGTGTCTCCTGGAGGAGCTTTAGCAGGAGCGGGCCCTGATAAATCACCTAACATCAGCCTTGGCACCTGTGCAGGCCTGAAGACAAACACTGCTTCAAGCTGAGGAATCCATTTCCTTCTGCACGAGGCAGGAATCAGACCAGCTCTTGAAAGAGCCTCTGCATATACATTGTCTGTATGATACAGAGATATTTAAATATCTGTAGATAGCAGCTCTCTGAGGAGTCTTGTGTATTATAACTCAGGTTTTCTATTGTAAATTTATCTGCAGGGGTCATTTTTATTGAGCGTTCCACAAAACTTAAAATAATGTCAGTAATGAAGTGTAAAAATTAGCTCTGTTGTCAGCAGTGGCAGTTTGGATTCTCTTTTTTATGGTGGGAAAGTAGGAGGGAGCCCCTGTTTTGGGAAGTGACAAGCAATAATATATCATCAAAAGTCAGGTGTTGGATTAAAGTCATTAAAACCAGTGGTAGATCTTCAGAACCAAGTGGTGTGATGACGTGCTAGGTGTACAGCGTTTGCTGTCCTGTGTACATGCCTGAGATGCTGGTCAATATTCCTGTAAGAAAGGCTGGAATTGGACCACAGAGGCCCCTTGGACAGACTGGCCTCCTCTCAGACAGCACGACCAGCAACCAGGACGTGAAGGATGGATGAGGAGGGTCGGAATTCCTCACGCAGGAGCTGCATCTCTGGGAGCACCCGTGGAGGTCATCGTTCTCCAAGAGGCTGGAGCAGCTGTTTCCATTGGGGTGTGAGGTCAGTGCCTTGTTGGTAGTCAGCAGTGTCTGGCCAGTGGTGATGCCTGCTTGAAAGTTAAAATAGAGTATTACAAGCCAGTGCTACGCAGAGCAGACTTGCTAGTTTTGTGTAAATTCATGGAAAATGGCTCCAAGGAAGAGGTGAGATGTTTTTGTCTCTAAAGAGGTGGTAAGAGGTGCTGGTAGGAGCATCTTTTCTGTATCTTCCCTGATCTTGGTGAAGAAAAGGATTCTTTGCTGTTAATCTATAGAAGGGAAATGAAAAAAGAAGAGCAGGAATTCTTTATCCCCATCCTCACTCCTGTTCCTTGCTGTCTTGGCTGGTTTCTTCCCTTCCTGTGGAGAGGCTGCTCTAGGCGCCGTGGTCATTGCTTGAACCATTTGAAAATGTTAAATTTCAGATATTCACACTTAAAAATGGGGACTTAGGCAGCTCTCTGTGCCGGTGCATGCGGTAGCGTTTCCTGCCCTTTACATTCCCTTGCCTAAGAAGAAGCCAATCCAAGGAAACTTGGGATCTTCTCAGCACCTCAGACTGAGGCTCGTAAATCAGTAACTAAACCCTGCATTTTTTTTTTCTGGGAAAAAAAAATATATATATATATATATATATATATAAAAAAATAAAGGAAAGGCTCTCTCTGAATGTTTTAGAGGGTAACAGTGTTATTCTAGAGCCAAGTGGAAAAGGGAAATGGATCGTGACTGGTAGGAGAACATTGCAGGGACTGGATTATTCCCCTTGCTGGGGATATTGATCCACCCATTCTGCCTTTTGGGGAGGTTTTCCTGTTTTTTTCCTAGCAGTTGGGACATGTATCTGCATGAGGCTTTTAGCAGAACCCGTACAGACCTTTTGCTCCTTGTTTCCCAGCTTCACAAGGGCTGTGTGCTGTAACTTGGCTCATAGAAAGGCCCCAGTGAAGAAGCGATTCCTGCTCCAGATCCTCTCGTTGTGCTGTCCTGCTGCCAAGTCCCGGGCCGGCCTCCAGGCGTTTCGGCACTGATTATTTTAATTACTTCTTGATTTCGACATCCTGCTCTTGTGTAACCTTTCTCTTTCACTCTCCCCCCCTTTTTTTTTTTGTGCCTGATTATTTTTCTCCCTCTCTTCCCTTGTGTGTTCCCAGGCCTCGCTATTTACCCATCTGTCTTGCCTTGTCCTCTTTGCCCCCGTCCCTCCGTTTGCAAGAAATGTTCTTGCAAAGTCCTCCGTGCTTTTAAGGGGGTTTGAAGACCAAACAAAGCGAGGAACGAATTCCAGTTTCTCCCTAAAACTGATGAGGTTCTAGAGAGAAGACAA